>JAJIBD010029046.1:0-17837 GCA_021461705.1 Cryptotis parvus
TTTTATATGATCATTTATTTATTTATTGATGAATTAAATGTGGTATAAAATGATAAAAATTAACAGTCCTTAGAAAATTATTTCATGAATGAAATGAAGAAACAAAAGATGTTATTTAAGAGAATAATTCTCAAAAGATTTTAAGTTTATAACATTATTTAACTATAGATACAAAATTGCCAACACATGTCTCTAGGACTTACTCATTGTGCATAACGTCATTTATACAATTTGCTCATATAATCTCTTTTCTTAGTCCAATAGTATCCACAAAACTTGAGATGCAAAAACATCATAAGAATGTGATTATCAAAAAATGGGTTAAAATATTGCTGGTTCATGTAAATATACCATGAATATCTTTAAACAAAATATTGCAGCATTAATGAAACAGCCATTGCAGTGGGTAGAACATTTATGATATGGGGCTGTCCGTGCGTTCGATCCCCATATTAAAAGTACTCTCCTAAAGCCGCTATGAGTCCGTAAGCACATAGTCAGTTTGTAATGAGCACTGCTGAGTATGACCCTGGAGGCCAAAAAATCTAAGATTGCAGGGCACTGTTAGTCTCTCTATCAAAGCACACAAGTGTGATTTTTCTATTTTGAGTCTCTGGTTGCCGAATCCCCAAATGTATCAAAACATGTTTTTAGGTGCTTGGAATACAGTGGGCAGAAATAATGTGATGGCCCAGACAGAAGATTCTGGAGTCTGGTAATCTGTGCTAGCAGTAAGTTTAAAATTGCATTATTCTCAGTTCATTCCTGCATTATGATGGTGACAATTGTAATTCAGTGAAGATCAATTAACTTTATTTGTAAAATTCTCTTTAGTTAACAGGGGGTACTCCCGGTTTAAAAACCATATACACATTTAGGGGCCGGAATGATAGTATTGTAGGTTGGGCTTTACGCCATACGTGGCCCTACTGGTGCATTCATATCTAATACATATGATCCCCAAGCACAGTCAGGTGTAATTCCTGATTGCAGAGCTAAGAGTAACCCCTGAACATGGTCAGGTGTAACCTAAATATAGAAAAAGTGTACTACAGCATTAAAATAAAGAGAGCAGTGGCATGAGGCTCAAGAATCTGTGGTGCATCTTGCACAGAATTATTTAGTAGAAAAGGGGTCCTGGCTCTTTGTATCCTAAGAGCAAGTTCTTCCTAAAATATTTTATGCAAGGAACCAAAGCCTAATGCTACTTGAATTTTATTCCTACATCCATAAAGTTGAAGTTTGTATGTGTAACGCTGATGAATAAGTTTCAAACCTTGTCCAGAGTTTCAGAATCAAAAATTAGGAACTTTGGTTCAAGTAACACTTGAGGTGTATTTTCAATATAAATGCCACCTATGGCCCTATCTTAAATTACAGTTTTTTCTTTCTCCTGGACAATAGTCCCGTAAATACCTCTAATATTCCTGGATGAATAGAACTACCCATCTAATTATAAGATTAACTATGACTTTTCACATGTACCATACGTTTGACTCCATACGATTTTCAGTAATTCCCACCATTTTACATGATACATTTTCTTACCTTTGCAGTTTATTGTGTTTTGGTATATGTTTTGGTTTCAATGGTTTTTGGTTTTCAATTTTACCATCTATTTCAGGATTCGGCCCATGACAGACACATTGTCCATATTTTATTAACACATGTTTTATTTGCCCTGTCTTGCTTCCTCAATCTCCAAATTGTAGACCGCCAATATATTTGCTTCTTGGGCTCTACTAGGTTCAGAGTCACTACCAATTAGTCAGAGGATTAATAATGACCACAAGCCATTATATTCAGCTCTTCTGCTTGTTACCTCCATGAATAGTAATTTTGAACAAATGGAGTTTGTCTCTGGGATGAGGTGTAGAATAAGGAAGACTTGTTGAAGCATATTTTCTGTACCTAAATAGGGAATAATTTATTTTGGAAGGGTTTAATGAAAATAGCAAGAAAGGAAGCAGTGATAGCTATGGATGAGATCTTCAATCAACTAAATATTTTTGAGAAATGTTAATATTGTGGAGTTAGTAAAGCATGAAATAACTGGAACAATTCAAAAGTAGTTTTAGTGACAAGGGGTTAATATTTAGGTTATATAAGGAACTCATACAAATCAACAGGAAACATGACAGATAATTCAACTGAAAAATAGGCGGGAAGAAATTAATAGACACCGTGCAATAAAAAAGACAGATGGCGTATAGGCATATAAAATATACAATTATTACCAGAGAAATACAAATCAAGCCACCCAAGACTTTACTGCATCCTGTCAAGAACAGCTATATGTGCATATATATAGAGAGAGATAAAGAGAGAGAAAAAGAGAAAGTATGGAGTGAGAGGGTGAGGGAGGGAGTGACATGGCTATTGAAGAGAAAAGGGAATCCTCAGACATGTTTGTTTAAATACAAAGTGATATAGTCTCTTGGAAAATAGTATAAAATCCCTCTAATATTAAAACTATTTATCATGTGATTCAATAATTTAGGTTCCTAGTATCTATTGAAGTATTTAGATAGTCTAGAATTACAAGTAAAATCCTGAGTAGCACCATGAATAAGATTTTATTTCATTAGTTTCTTCCTTTGCTTTCTAACTCACTAACGATATCATGAATTCTTTTCAAGCTTGTTTAACATCAAGTTTTCTTGTCTATGAAATAACTTTTTATTGTTTGCTTCAGCAGTTTTGAGAGATTTGAAGGAGAAAAAATAGAAGTGAACTTCGGTACTTTTTGCCTAATCCGATTGAGTCTCAATAAATATGCCTGATTCAGACCAGGAGATTCTGGCATTTTTAAATATCTAAATCCCTGACTTATCTGATACTGTTAATTCAATTTCCTTTTCTTACCCTTTTTATTTTCCAAAATTTTCACAGCTTCAAAAACTAATATCCTAAAGAAGTAGCTTTATCCCTGGGAAGAGTTTATATTATAGTAAGTTTGACCTTGGTTGAAACACTATTTAAATAATTTGCCTGTTTGGGATGCTTCGGAACCATAGTCCAGAAACAGAGATAATTCAGCAAAAAATGCCATACCCTAAACAAACTTCTTTAATATAATGTCTGTTCTATTTGAGTAGATTCATTTTGAGTATCATTATAGATTAGCTGTACCCTGTTTTTTTTTTTCTTTTTGTTTTTATTTTTTGTCTTTAATTTCCTTATTCTACCACCGTGAAACATACAATTACAAAGGTGACATAGTTGGTTCTTGGTAATACATATAGCAGCGCCCATCTCCATTACTCCCCCATGTTCCACCACCAATGTACCCCACCCTCTCCCGCCTACCCCATGCTGCCTAATAGCAGACAGCCCTGTCTGCTATTAAAGTGTATCTGCTACTGATTTTATTTTTTTGATAGGAAACTTTTGGTGCCATAAATTCTCTTTCTGGTTTTGGACCAAATCGGACAAAATGCATTCCTGAGCTGCAATTAAAGCTTCAATCAAAGTTCATTTAATTAATTGTCCTAGTGCCTAAAATTAATATATTGCATAAAATATTATAAAATAATTTCACTACATTGATGAGCACAGATTCAGATTTAAACATTTACTGCATAATCAATTATCCTTGATTAACAGTAAAAATTTTGAGTTACTTTCAAAAGTTTGTATAATTATGCATATTTGTAGAGATGGTGGGTTGACTCATTTACCAAGGACATGGTTTATTGCAGGAATTTAAATGATGATTGATGCTAATGTCATGGGTGAAAAATTGTTGGATATTAAATCCACGATAGAAGACATTAGATTTTGTTGTGAAACTAAATAACACTGGTCTGTAGAAATTTAAAGGAGATAAAAATACTCCTGTATCAGTTAAGGGTTCTGATTTGGAAACACAATTTGTGAAGGTTGGTGGAAATCTAATGCTTTTGTGTGTACTGGAACAAGGCTTCCTAAACACTCAGCAACTTTCAGAATAAATGTTGATAGTCCCTGTCTTTGTAAGAAACAATGTAAGAATCAAAGTCATTAAATCTGCTTTATTTGTGGATTAGTCTCTAGATTTAAACTCAGCCAACATCACTGGAATAAATTTACTATTTGATTTTGTAAACCAAAATATGATGATAGTATTAAAATACCCAATGAAGGAACATAGTGAATTTCTTTCTATTCTATATAGTATATAAGAAAGTACCCAAAAGACCAAACATAACCACTTATAAGATACTACCCTATCTAATCAATAATTTTCATAGAAACTTCAAGAAGAAACCAGAGAGAGAGTGGGTAAGGTAGTATTGGGAGGTGGTCAACCTGGGTTTGAACTACATCACATTGTATAACCCCTCTAAGTACCACCAAAAGTGATCCTGCCTGAGCCAGAACTAAGCTCTGATGACAGCAGATGTCTCTCCAAACCAAAAAATATATAATTAATAGAAAAAAGCTTCAAGATACAGGAAATTAGCCTTTACAATCTGGTGGTACCATGGAATAAGTTCTGAGAAATGGGTCCTGTGTTCACCCTTCTGACCCGTGTCATTGCTATGTTAACATCCTAGATTGTGAGTACATAAACCTGAATGGTATAATCTTATGAACCTAGGTGTGATGGACCAGCCTGTCAGGAAAACTAAAATGTAGGTCCTTGCTTTACTCAGTACACTGATATGAGATGCAGTATGTGAGAGTAGAGAGACCATCAACTTTTACATTAAGCATGACAAGCAGACTGCCACCTGCCCTGTGTATTTGGGCTATGCAGAGCTAAAACAATACTCACATTTGCCACCTTGAACCCCATAAATTTCTCCCCATCACCCACAGTTAATAATAAATTTTCTCCCATCCCATTAAATTTGTCTCCACACAAAAATTTCAGAAAGGATTATGAAATAAATTTGACAAAAATGGACTTGGAGAACAGGGACAATGTTTAGTTATTAACAACTAAAATGTCAATAGCATGTACCAATTTCTGATTGATTGTGGCAAAAATTGTTTTTGTTCTTGGATCATCCCAGCTGTTCATGTCACTACCCTGGCGGGGTTCATTGGAACCATATGGGGGTCCCAATATTGAACCGTGGCTGATGAAAGCAAAAGCACCTTCCTTCTGTACTGTCTTTATGCAACAGAGATGAGAATATTTGTACTTCAATCTCTTGGAAACCTTTGATACTCAGTACTGTGTTGAATGCACTGACTGAACATATTGTAGTAAAATGATGCACACACTTGCATCTGATTATAATATTAATATATTATATTATATGGCATAATTATATCAATAAAGGTTTGGAAACTAAGTAATTATACAAGTTGTTAAGCTTGACATTAACAAATTTATAAAATTTGTATAGGTCTCTTAAGCAAATTCTTTCATATACTATGCATTTAATATAGATCACAATTTTATTAAATTTATGTGACAAATAAAAGTGTACAAAAATCTAAAAGAAAGTCACCAAAATTTATAAAATAAGTAAAGTATGAAAGTGTGTGGAATTGCCTTACAATTTTTTATTCTATTTTGAGTAGATAACTATGTAGTTCTCAAGAAAACACAAATTATTTAATGTGATGGAAGTAGACATGCAGATAATTTCCCCTATAAATGAAAACACTCATCTTAAAGAAAAATTCTACCTTTTTTTACTTAAATGGTGGTGAAGTTGTTAATGGTGCACTAACATTAAGATTTAAAGTGCCCAATACGTTATCTCCTAGGAATCTTTATAAATCTCATTGGCAAAATTACGTGGAGTAAACTGAACAAGTGAGAAGATGAAACTAAGAAAGGATTTGCCCCATTTAATCCTCACTTATAGACTTTAGGATTTCACTATTTATGGACAATAGTTTATTATAATGGTCTATATCAAAAATTCTAAATATAAACCTATTATCTTTACTTGACAGCCCAAGCTCAAAATACATTGGTTTAAAGTCCACATCAGCCTCTATATTCTAACTGGAAATGCATTCATTATGCATAAAGGAGTTGTTAAAGATCTTATAACTTTATAGACCAGAAGAAGATGAGTATTTCTGTTAAATATTTTTTCTAAGGCACACATTTTATGTTTAAATTGAAAATATTTTGGCAATTAAATGAACTAAAAAGTATATTAATGTAAAACTTGTTCATCCAGCTAGTCTGTTTATTAATGTTAACCTGAATATATCTATGGAACTAATCTGAATTTTAGCTCCAAAGTATGTAAGAGTTCTGTATAAGACTTAATATTTTCTTTCTTTTCATAATATTAAACAAACAGATAAAGGATTCTATAATAATAACAACAATAACAATAATATTAATGACTTAGTACCTGGTATTTTAAGATCTTTTCCGATGTTAACTTTCACACACACAAATGTGAGATTAATACATGAAAAACATTTCAAAGAAACTAGGAAACAAGGAGGCTACCACTGGGCAAAATTACACAACTAACTTATTGTCATCTATCCTAAAATAATACGAAAGGTTATGCAAAAAAAGTATTTACATCACTGTGCTTTTAGCAAAGACAGGAAAACAACCGAATACCCAACTAAGAATAGACTAGGGTGAAGGAAGCCAGAGTATAAATGCACAATGAAATATTATGCAGCTTCAAGAAAGAACAAAATTATACAATTTTGCAACAACGATATGAAACTAGTGAATATCATGCTACAGTCAGAAGCAAAGGCTAGAGCAGCTGGAGGTAGGATAGCAAACAGGGTGTGTGTCCCATATGGGCCAAACCCTGGGTTTGAGTGCTATAAGGAGGCCATATAGGTTATTCTGATCACTGCTAGGAGTGCTCAAGTAACAGTAAACAAAGTAGGAAGGAAGAAACCTTTCCCCAACCTGTTGCAAAACACTGGGGCAATTAGGATTTGTAGGCTGGCCTTTTTCCCGCTAGGCCACAGATATTTTGCAACATTGTACGCAAATACATATTCAGTAGAGTGAAGGGTGAATTCAAATATTTAATGTTTATAGTTTAACAAATCTCATGTATTTACTTATAAACATTAAGGTGACTTTGCAGAGTTTACAGTGATAGGCTACATAGCTCTCCTCCAGGCCCGGGGCTCCCACCCTTAGGTAATTCTTCTTCCCCAGTCAGAGGCAAAGAACCTCTGGTCCGAAAAGCTTCGAGGTAGAAGCTGCAAAGGTTGTTAGACCTGGATGCTACTGACATAGAGGGAGAGGACCAGGGCTGCTTAGTGGAGGCGCACCACTTTTGCAAGAGAGGATCATTGGGTAGGGTGCTGTCTTGGGCATAACCAAAGGGCTAGGAAAATTGAGTCTTCAACTCAGATTCCCCGCCCCCGGCCCCACACACTGGGGAATCTCACATTCCATCAGCTCCACCAATCTCCACCTGTGCCCTGCCTCAACTGTAAACTCTTGCAATGTCTACCCGAATTCTGCAGCAGCCCAGGCTCATTATCAGCCCAGATCTTGACACCACCACCCGAGCAGTCTTTTTTTTTTTTAAGTCCGGCCCAGATATGCTGATGGGGAAGACGTGGGGCAGATTCCTACCGGCTCTCCCTGTGCCCAGCCTCTCCCAACGCACGGGAGGGATGGCGGGCTCTAGCCCTGGCCCGCCACCCCAGCAGAGCCTCACAATAAACCAGATAACCCCTACTCCATGAAGAGGGCTGCATGTTTCCACATCTGGACTTCCCTCTCACTCGGGCGCTCCACCCAGCAGACGAGTCTATCATAGCCAGCTCGCGTGGCTGCCAGCGGCCGCGGTTCATCAATAACGCTGTATTTAGAGGTGACTACAAGAGTATGCCACCCATTCACGGCCAGCCTGACGAAGCTGCCTGTGTTGTATGTGGATGCCAAATACCAGTAATAATTATGGACTCATTCCCATGACCTAATATAATTGGTTTGAGACTCTTTATGTTCCTGGAGCAAGCAGTTGCCCTCTGGCTCTACTAGCAGTGAGACAAGACACGGGAGGCTGTTACTTGTGCCTGCTTGAGCCAATCGATGATGAACGGGAAGACAGTGATACAGTGAGCAGTGTTAAACATTAAATATTTAGAATTCACCCCTTCACTCTACTTGACTGTGTGTCTGCTTCATCTTTAAAAGATCTCTGTGTCTAGAAAAAAAGTATATACATTAGTAGTTTACTGTTATACATAGTGTTTACTGTTGTCCATTTCTGTAGACTCTAAAATTTCTGTGTCATAAAGGTCAGAGAAAGTACAACTGGTGGGGTATTTGCTTTTGTAACCAACCAAGATTCATTCTGGACATCCCGTACAGTTTCCTGAGCACCAACAAGAGTAATTCCTGAAATGCAGAGCCAGAGACAACTCCTGAACAGTTCTCACCCAAGGTAACCCAAAAACATCCGAAAAATAAAACCAAAAAAAGAATTTCTTCATTGGTCTTTAAAATAAGTATTTTGTGCCATGAATTCAACCTCCATACTTTGTGACTTATTGATATGATTTGCTTAATGATAGTGTGTTAGATGTTGTCAACAAATATATTCTGAAATTTGTATTTCAAATAAATTGAAGGTTAGTTAAGATATTTATTAAATGCACGCCTCTCTCAATTATACCAACATAATATTTTCTTAAAGTAGGAATTTTTCTAGTCAAGTATATACATGGTTCCTAGTGGCATTTGTCCACTCAGCACTCCTGAACTTCTGGGAAAATGCTGATGCGAGCAAAATTTCAAAGCTAAACTTTGTTTTAGTTCTGAGGTCACTCAGGTTCCAATGATTAAAAATGCTCAAGGATTGCACTTCATATTAATCTTGGGAGGAGCATAGATTGACTGACCTCTGCTGAAATTAAATATTATTTAAGAAGCTGCCTCATTCTTAAAAGCACATTTATTAAAATGTTCCTCCTCAAAATTATTTTTTTCATCTCATTAATTTTATAGGCATTTCTTGTTTGATTTAATACTTTACATCCTACAAAAAGAACATTGATAAATGCATTCAGACTGGTAATAGTTTCATAATAGTCACAAGAAAAAACTAGCCTCAATCCATATGGTTCTGTCTCATGATATAAAACATGCTTCCAGTGATAGTTTTCATAATCTGAAAAATATCCTAAAATCATGACACTGCTTTGTTGATGAGGTTATTGCATCAAGGTCACAGAACAAAGAAACTTGGGTATTTTCTGAAATATAGTTTTATATAGTTTTAATATAGTTTTTTCTTCTTTAATATATTTTATAAGCTATTAAATAATATAGTTGTTGTGATATAGTTTTTTTTTTTTCTTTAATGTACTCTTCTTCCTACGTTAAACTTCCTTCAACATGAGTATAATCTGGTTAAAGAATACCCATGTGTGGATACCCAAAGGAAAAAAAAAATATTCTTTTGCTGTTTGCCAACATATTTACTAAAAGCATGATAAAAGTTAAATAGGTTCCCAAATTCTATAAAATTAAAAATCATGTTTGTGTGGGGAATAGATACCTACTGACATAAAATAACAGTAAGTTTCAAAATGTTTTAGAAGTATGCATATAAATAGATTTTTCATGCCCCTCTTATCCAGGTATTTTATTAAATTAATCATAGAAAATGTGCAATATGATCCCAATGTAGTCTCTGATGGATGCTGTTGGAAAACAGGTGCTGTTATATTTTTACACTTTAATTTGAAAAAATATAAATTTGGTTTTTTATTTTTTTGTGTAGTTTTACTACCAAACCCTGGTTGAACTTTTTGCTTACATGTTTAAGGACAGAAATTTTCATTAGAAAATATGAGAGAATTGAGACAAAAAAATTGTTGAGAACTCTTAGGATTCTTTTTGATAGAAAAAATGCCTCTGAATACCTGGATGAGTAGGTCTGTCAATTAGAATTATCTACTTTTCAAATGATTGAAAGGATTTGTGACCCCAGGCAATGCTTTGTTTTATAAACAGCAGGGACCGAGGAGCAACAGAGGTCTTATCTTGGTTTCTTCATTCAACAGGCTTCTATAAAGTTTTAAAATGCATAAATTTAAATACGGACTAAACAAATATATGCACAGAAAACATTAGAGATCAGACAGTGTATTAAGAACTGAAATTTATATCTTACCCTCACTCATGTGCTGTAGACAGAAGGATATGTATCATAATTATGAAACCAAAAGATTGACATTGTACTAACTAAGCTTATATTTAGATACAAATAGGATTATTGGAAGTTTCAGAAACATACATATTATGCATTCTCTGCATGGACAAATGTGGTTTTGGAAACCAAGAAAATATAAATTGTGCTTTTATCTATGCCAAAGTCAGTGAATAACAACTCATTTCTCTGCTATCTGATTTAGAGGGTGTTTTTACATGCTGACCAGCCATCTCAAATCATGCATTATTAAAAAGCTAAAACTTGAACAATTTGGGGTATCAAAATAGACTCCATTATTTGTATGTGTGAGGTATCCCACTGAACAAAGCTGAGAAACAAAAACAAAGAAAAAGACTTTTTTTTAGCCTTTAAGTGTCTTCTTCAGGTTGGAAATCCCCATGTGACAAAAATAATGGGTTATAAAAAAGGGATTTAAGGACAACGTGGATAGTGAACTTTTAAATATAATTTGTTGGAATGACTGTCCTTTTTATCAGTGGTGCCTCTCTCAAAATTTGCATTGACTACAAATGATTATCAGGCTATTGCTTGAGAATGATCTGTTGGGAGTCAGTGGGTCCCCAACAGGTATTGAAGTGGTAGGGTTCTCAATGTGTTTAGGGGCCCCACTGGAGTGCATCCTGTTCTGGTACTATAGGCATTCCCAGGACCAAAAGGTTAAATACCAGCATGTTATTTTATTATTCTCTCTCTTTCTTTGCTGGTAACCTATCATCTCAATTATATTTCTAGTCATTTTGTATAAACACAGTAAGAAACACAGACATTTATCTACATCAGGATTAGTTCACAGGGTATTTCCTGGGGTCACCTGTACATTATACTTCAGACTAAAGTGCTCTGGCCAGGTTAGTATTTTCCTAACCCAAACAGCATCCCTTAATTAATTGTTAATCTTTGGAAACAACAGGTTTGTTCATCACCTAACACTGGCTTATTAAATTGCTCTCATATACATACTCCATCCCATGCCAGGCCAGGGTAGTTTACTCTCAGCTTGCACTGGATCCATTCAGTTCCGATATAGGACCCTCCTGATGAAAAGGAACTAGAATCAGTCTAAGGACAACTGAAGGTTTTAAGTTAGCAAATATGATGTATGCCTAGGAGTAAATATATCAGAGTTAATTAACTCCAAGATTACAAATGCACAGCATTAGCTGTGTTCACTGTCTACAATATGAAGTTGCTCCAACACAAAAGAGCATGAAAGGGCACAAAGGAAAACAGCCTTTTGCCAGTAACTTAAACCTGGCTAGGAAATTCACACCTACCAAGTAAGAGACAGAAGTCTGTAAACGAAAGGCAATCTAAAATCTATTCAGCACCAATGATCTACTTGCTTTCTTTATATCAAAAGATATTATTTTACTATAAACATTCTCTATTTAATTTTTGAGAAATACTAATGCAAATTCTCCAAAATTGTTTTACATTTCAAAAGTTTTTTCTAGTTAACTCAAACTCCTAAATTAACACATGTATTTTAGAAAATTTCTTGCTTTGGGAACAGAAAGAGATAATACAGGAAATAAGATTCTTGTGTTATAGTTCACTCTAGTTTTGTCACCATCACTGCATATGGTCTGCAGAACACAGTGTCCCATGTCACCATGGGCACAGCGACAGTAATAACTAGAAGTAATCATCATGGGTGAGAGTCAATGCTGACCTTCTCCTCCCAAACACACACATAAAATCTTCCTCATTTTCATTATACATTTTTGTTTTGAAGTGATGGTTAGGATTGGAGTGAAGCTACAGATAATTTGGGAAGAACAAGTCTTGACCTATTTGTGTGAAGTACAGATTTTACAGTTTCTAGAAGTTATCAGTCTTTTCTTTAAGTTTGCTCTTTTTGATGTATTGGAGCTCTAATATTGTCCATTTGAGTCCAAGATATTTCTCATTTGATACTATTATGAATGGAGTTTTTTGGAGGTGGAGGAAGAAAAAGCTCCATATTAGTATCAAAATGAGGGACTATCCCGGACTAAAATAGTTCAGCTTCAACTACATCAAACAAGCAGAAAAAGACTGATAAAGACTATTCTTTGAGGTATTCTTTCCTCCCCCTCCATGCCAGTTGCTAGGAAGAGAGATACACCCACGCCAGACTCAGCTAATTTGCAGCCTGGAAGAGATACAGACCCATCCACTTCAGACCCACAGCTGCCTGCTCGGCCAGCACCTGTGGAAGCTTAACCCATGGAGTAACCTTCCAGTAAGAGGCTCGGCCATCCCTGGCCGAGTACAACATTGCTCCAGGGTTTGCTCTCATGAGGCGGGGAGAGAGACCAAGCAAACGAACTTAGGTGGAGTTTTGGCCCTGCCCACTTTCCTCCGCCTCCATGCCAGTTGCCCCAGAGAGACCCACCCATACAAGACCCACATGTCCCTTGGCGTGCGGCCTCTTTGCAGCCGTGTGATATTTTTTATAGGATACTGAATTTTGCAATTCTTGAATTTTGCATGTTCTTCCCAATTTATTTCACATTTGTACATAATGTGAACAGTTATAGGCATGTTTTAACACTGATGCCAGAAAGCCTGGCAAGAAGCCAGAGCAAACCACACATCATGCAGTTAGTCATTCCTCAACATCCAGACTCCATAGTTCCTGAAAGCTCCATCAAAGATAAAACCTGATCCTTCCCCTTTAAGTTTCATCAGTAAATGCTCGAGATTGAAGTTTTCTTCAGCAAGACTACTCCACCCACACAGTAAACCTGGCTTCCGTGTTTATTTACTTTTTATGCCAAAGACTAGTAATTATTATGGACCTCAGTTCTATAACCTGAAAATGGTTTCAGGCTCCTTACTGTCACTGGAGCAAGCAGATGCCCTTGAGTTGCACTTGCTTGTGATGGGATAATGGAAGTGTTACTAGTGCCCACTTGAACAAATCGATGAACAATGGGAAGACAGTGATACAGTGATGAATGGAGTTTTAATGCTCTTTTCTTAGAGTCTGAAAAACAGAGGAATTACTGTACTTGCCTTGCAATCAGATGATTCTGCTATAGTTCTCCACACAGTAAGCACCAACAGTCTAAAGCTAACAAATGACCCAAAATAAAAATTTATACTACTCTTAATTTGCTTATTTTGAAAACAATTATTATGTAAATCCAAGGTTCATTTAAAAAACCTTTTATATATTGTAGGCCAAGTTTCATGGAAAAATAGTATAATGTATAAATATGTTGAACATGCAGTATTAATTGGGTCAGAGCAGGGTCATTTAGAATACTTGCAACATATTTAATTAACTAATTCTTTACTGAATTTTAATTTTGAACTTTGTTTTTGTAATGACATGGGGCTAGAGTTGTTGTGTAGGGTAGGAGTATGTGCACCACATGCTGCTGACCTGGATTCAGTCCCTGACATCCCATCAATCCCCCAGCACCTACAGGAATAATTCCTCAGTGCAGAGCCAGAAGTAACCCTAACTCCAGAAGTAAGCTAAAAGAGCCCAAACTGACAATAATGTTGTAATGAAAATGAAGGAGGACATCCAGAAGATATGGCAGCTATGTGGTTGGCAAACCATTAGTGCTTCCCCATATCATCATCTCTTTTCAGTTGTACATTATGATAAGTGATAGGAAAATCTATAGACTTGTTTGTGGATTTTCTTATACTCTCTGGCGATGCTTGTATTTAATCATGGCATGGACTGATACTCCACATGCAAGAATTATCCTTGTGATGGGTCCACATAACTTGATCTTGGGTGAAACAGTCTTTTCTTTGTCTGGTTAAAAGTTTTATCTGAAAGAGTGTTGGCTCCAAAGAGGTGGGAATCCCTGGGAAGTCGTCCAGATGGAGCGTGGTCGGCCTTTCCTCCCTCATTTTTGTCGAGCCTGGTGGCCCCTTAGGGCTGCCAGCGAGCCAGCACCCAGAGGCTCAGAAGCGGCTGGGGAGGCTGGAACTCCCGGCACCACCGGGCTAACTAACCATGGAACCCGGGGAGGAGCGCCAGATGGGGCTTTGGAAGTGGGCCCGGCGTCGCCTCTGGGGGTCGGAAGCAGCCGGATGAGGCTTCCCCATCACACTAGCCACCTTTTGGCTGTCTGGATGCTGGAAACTGCCTCACGACTAGTTGTTCAGAGCAAAAACCAGTTCGAGCCCAAATTATTTGTTACCTTGCGAGACCTTGCGGTCCACTAAAATAGTGAAACAGTGATGTCTTTTAATGCACTGCATTCCACAAAGAGCAGAAGGTTTGGTGGGAAAGGAGATATAAAGAGAGGAAAATGTTTTTCAAGAACCCGCAGTGGTTGAGGGTGTGGGAGGGGAGGGAAGGTGGGGACATTGGTGTTGATAGGGAGATGGGTTAGGGTGGAGGTGCTTGTTGGAACACTGTAGAGACAAAAAACTCTACATAGGCATCTTTCAAATAAAAGAAATAGAAAAGTATCAGTTTCACTGCCCATCCACATTGTCTAGAGGATCTGCTGGAGTGCAGGCGGGACATAACGACATTTAAACGTCCCGGGACATACCAGCACAATCCATTTGTTCAACTTGAATAATGTCTTTCTTTTAAATCAGGTTGTTGTTTAAGTTTGTGCAGGTTAATAGCGACACAGTGAATAGTGAATATAAAATTTCACTCTTACTCGGGATCTTGTTTTGCCTGTGTGCCCCAAGAGCTTGACCCCAGCTATTATTAAATAAAATCCTTAAGTTTTTTCATTACTAAAAAAGTTTTATCTGAATTGTAAAAGATGTGGGAAGAGTTTTCCACCGGTTGTATAACTCTCAACTATAAATGAACTTGTTTAATTCCAGAATATGACAGAATGCATTTTTTTTCCTTCCCCCTATGTGTGGTTGACCATTCAGTCTACTGGGCATTTTGTAGGACTGATATTTTCAATAACAGAAGCACAAAAAATACTGTTATCTTCATCTTTTTTTTTTTTCCAAATTTTTTTTTATTATACCATTGTGAGCCACAATACAAATAGGCAGGGAGTTCACAATTGGTTCTTGGTAATACAATATACCAGCACCCATCCCCTCCTGTACCCCATTTCCCCACCAATAGTACCCACACCCCCCGGCCCACCCCAGTGCCTTAATGGCAGGTAACCCTAGTTTCCTCTCTTTCTCTCTCTGTCTCTCTCTCTGTCTCTGCATCTCTCTGCCTCTATTTTACACATTGTGGCTAGCCCTGCAGATTTAGAGTTTATCACTTAAGCTCTTTTGTGTATATTCAATGGTGAGTTTTCCCTGCCACTCACCTTTCCCACATTTAGTAAAACACTGGTATCTATTTATGTCACTGTTAATGAATGCAGTCATTCTATATCTGTCCTTTTCCTTCTGACTAATTTCACTCAGCATGATAGTCTCCATGTCCACTCCATTTGCAGGTAAATTTCATAATGTCATCTTTTCTGACAGCCGCATAGTATTCCATAGTGTAGATGAACCACAGTTTCTTTCATGATCCTCTGTTCTCGGGCATTTAGGTTGTTTCCAGATTCTAGCTATAGTGAATAGCAGAGATGAATAAAGAAGTACAGATAGTGTTTCTGCTATGGTTTTCGGTCTCTCGGATATATTCCCAGGAGTGCTATTGCTGGATCTAATGGGAGCTCAATGTCTAGTTTTTGAGGAATGCCCATATTGTTTTCAAAAGGGCTGGACCAGTCGGCACTCCACCAACAGTGGATGAGAGTCCCTTTCCCCACATCCACGCCAGCACCAAGTTATTCTTGCTGTTTTGGATGTGTGCCAGTCTCTGTGTGTGAATGGTACCTCATTGTTGTTTTGATTTGCATCTCCCCTGGAAAAACAGCCAACCCCAATAAAAATGGTAGGAAGAAATGAACAGAAGCTTCCAAGAAGAATTTAAATGGCCCAAAAGGCATATGAAAATGTATCCTTCATCTTAATTCCTGACAAGCCAGGCTGGAGACTGGATTAATCTGCAGACTGGAGACTGGATTAATCTGCTGGGTGAGTCTTACCAGCTGTAGAGTATAGTGCCCGAAAGATAAAAACTTGGCTTGAGTGGCGGGGTTTCTCTATCAGGCTCCTCAAAGCTCCATCTGGATGGTGAACTCGGGTTGGAAGTTGCTCTCTTTGTCCATGGAATACTGGGGTTCAAGGGAAAGCTGGTTTTAATAGATTGTACCATGGCTAGAATAAGTGAAGGGGGTGAGACTATCTGGAGTTCATAATCATGTCCACGAAGACCATTCATGGGAACTCACAGTTCCAGAGGCTGAAGCGCAAGGTAGGACATGGGAGTCTACTGGTGAGACTTGATTTCCACAATGAAAGTGACCACATCATAACTAATCAGACGGTTTGTCTGACCACAGTGTGGCTGTCGTCCCCAAATTCCAAACAGGATGGACCACCCGTCTCCTTCCTGCCAAATTCTACTTCCCACAACTTGAGGAGCAAAGGCTACAAAGTTTAAGAAGAAAACTCCCAGAATGACCACCAACACAGAACTCTTTGGCACCATTGAAGCAACATGGGAAGATAACATCAGTGATGACATCGTTGAAGGAATACAACCACGACTGGTTCAGCACCTCCATGATTGTGTGAAGAATGAGAGAGAGGAAAGCACGAGACGCGTTGTCTTCCAGAAACTCTTGGGCTCATTCAACAACGTAGCAAGGCATGAGCCTCAGGAGACCAAATGCGCGTCAAGAAGCTTGCTAAGCGGTGCACGGAAAGATAAAAGACCTCAAAAAGTGAAGAGCAGAAATGCTGGGAAGATGCAGCAGAAGCGGCGAGAAAAGTATTCGCACTGCCGCCTGTCCTTCGCCAACTATAAGACCAAGATGACTGCCCTCCTGGCGCCTGATGGATCTATCGCAGCTTCCGAAACGCAATGGAGAAGAGTATTACCAGATTCTGCTCAAATCTCTTTGATAGCCACATCCACCTGCCCCAACAAGTTGCGGGGGATGGATACGTCAATCCCAACGTTCTCTATGAATTCGACATGCCATCTAATATCCGGTAAAGGGAACAGCACCAGGCCCCGGGGAACAAAGTCGGGCCGAAGACACTGAAGAAATCTGTATTGGTGCTCATCAATGTGCTAAGCTCGGCTCTCTTCACGCGCTACCTGTCCGAATGCAAGGTGCCCTCTGTGGAAAGCCAGCAGGACAGTTCTACTGTTCCAAGAAGGAGACATTCACGACATCGGCAGCTGGTCCCATCTGCCTGTTGTCTGTCATCAAGCTGTTTACACGAGTTATCCTGAACAAGATCAGCAAGAACCCTGAATGAAGGATAGCCCTGCGAGCAAGCAGGTTTCGGAAGGATTCAGACAGTCGACCACATATCACACAGTAACCAAGCGCATTAAGAGTTTTGTAGGGAGTACAAAGACCCGCTCTGTCGCGTGCGTATTGATTTACAGCAAGCCTTTGATTGTGGAGACTGAAACAGTCATCAGCCCTTAATAAACAGAGTGGTCAAACCCAATATATCAAGATCATGAGCTGTATTACTGGTTCACCACCAGGATCTCACCAATCTACTAAAGAAGTGATCATTGATGTGGCAAAGGGGGGTTCGACCCGAGGGTACCATCTCACCAAAACTCTTCAGTGCCACCCTCAAGCAGTGTGTGCGACGAGGTAGAATGGGAAGGAATGGGAGTGAAGATAGATGGTGCGGCAACTACACCACGCTCGCTGAGCTGATGACATCGTTCTA
>JAJIBD010029047.1:0-102915 GCA_021461705.1 Cryptotis parvus
ACAATCGATGGTTTTGTCTGACCAATGTTGCTGTTGTCCCCAAATTCCAAACAGGATCGGACCCCACAGTCTCCTTTGTGCAAAATTCTACTTCCCGCAAAGGGGAGAAAAGGCTGCAAAGTTTAAGAAGAGAATTCCAGAATGACCACCAACTGGGAACTCTTTGGCACCATTGCAGCAACATGGGAAAGATACCACCATTGACGACATCGATGAAGAATACAACCAACTGGTTCAGAACCTCCATGATTGTGCGGAAGAATGCTGAGAGAGAGAAAGACACAAAGGACACCTGTCTTCAGAAACTCTTGAGCTCATTCGCCAACGTGGCAAGGCACAAGCCTCAGGAGACCAAATACTAACGTCCAAGCTTGCTAAACGGTGCAGAGAAGCGATAAAGAAGACCTCAACGACAGAAGAGCAGAAATACTGGAAGATGCAGCACAAGCCGGGAAAAGCATTCGCACCGCCCACCTGTACTTCACCATCTATAAGACCAAGATGACTGCCCTCCTACGCCCTGATGGATCTATTACATCTTCTAGAAAGGCAATGAAGAAGATTATCCTGGACTTCTACTCAAATCTCTTTGACAGCCACATCCACCTGCCCACATACCAAATTCCACAGGATGGATATGTCATTCCCAACGTTCTCCCTTCTGAAATCCGACATGCTATCTCATCCGTAAAGAAGGGAACAGCACCAGGCCCAGACAAAGTCAAACCTGAACACCTGAAGAATCTGCTGTTGGTACTCATCAATACACTAGCTCGGCTCTTCACACGCTACCTGCCCGAATGCAAGGTGCCCTCCCAATGGAAAACCAGCAGGACAGTTCTACTTTTCAAGAAGGGGAGACATTCCACGACATCGGCAACTACCGCCCCATCTGCCTGTTGTCCATCATCTACAAGCTGTTTACACGAGTCATCCTGAATAGGATTGGCAGAACACTAGATGAAGGACAACCATGTGAGCTAAGCTGGCTTCCGGAAAGGATTCAGCACAATCGACCATATCCACACAGTAACCAAGATCATTGAGGTTTGTAGGGAGTACAAGATGCTGCTCTGTCTCACGTTCATTGATTTACAGAAAGCCTTTGATTCTGTGGAGACTGAAGCAGTCATCGAAGCCCTAGTCAAACAGGGTGTTCAAACCCAATACATCAAGATCCTTCATGAGCTGTATTACGAATTCACCACCAGGATCTCACCATTCTACAAGGAAGTGATCATTGATGTCAAAAGAGGGTTCGACAGGGTGATACCATTTCACCAAAACTCTTCAGTGCCACCCTCGAGAACATCATGCGACAATTCCAGAATCAGGGACGCTGAGCCAGAGGTTCTTTGTCCTTTTAGCTATTTCTTCAATGCTTTTGAAGGCATTCCATGCTGCTCTCTTCCTCCTGTGCAGCTCAGGTGCTAGGTGGTTCATCATGTTGACTTCTCGACCTAGGTATACATAACTGCTGCATTCAGAGATGTTCGTTCCATTGAGAGTGAATGGAGCATCTGGAACTAGTTCATTTTCCATGGACATTGTTTTGTTGAGGTTCAGTTTCCACATTCATAGTCAAAGTCAGCCAGCATTTGTGCTGCTTGGCTAAAGTTTGAGTGTTATTAGAACGATATCATCAGAGAAGCGGAGGTAGTGTGGTTACCAACCGTGTATTTTCACTCCCATTCCTTCCCCATTCTAATTGTTCCATGACGTTCTTGAGGGTAGCACTGAAGAGTTTGGTGAAATGGTATCACCCTGATGAACCCCTCTTTTTACATCAATGATCACTTCCTTGTAGAATGGTGAGATCCTGGTGGTGAATCTGTAATACAGCTCACGAAGGATCTTGATGTATTGGGTTTGAACGCCCTGTTTGGCTAGGGCTTCGATGACTGCTTCAGTCTCAACAGAATCAAAGGCTTTCTTTAAATCAATGAATGTTAGACAGAGCAGCATCTTGAACTCCCTATAAACCTCAATGAGCTTGTTTACCATGTGGATATGGTCGATTGATTGTGGATATGGTCGATTTTGTGTGTTGTGCACAAACCTCACATCATCTGAAAATTTTGTTGGTATATTTTTAAGTGTTTGTTGAAGATATTGATTAAAACATTGATAGTCCAGGTCAAGGACAAAGTTTTATCACATGGACATGAGAACATTTCTCCAATATAACTACTATCCTCAATCTCGTTCATAAAAATAATCCAAATGATTTTGTAATAAGCCTATGTTAAAAATAAAGATTCATTGGCCGGTGATAATATAGATAGTAAGGCACTTGCCTTGCATACAGCCAACTTGGTTTGATTCCTGGCATCTCTTATGGTTCTCTGAGACCACCAGAAGTGACCCCTGATGGGAGAGCCAGGAGTGTGCACCGAGAACAGCTGGGTTATGACCCCCAAAATTTAAAAAAGTATATATTTTTAAATAAGGTCACTATATCTTACAGAAAGTCCTTGATCTACCAGATTAGTACTCTCATCAGAAAAATAAATGAAGATTATTCAAAAGAATTAGTTTTAAAATCATTATTTATTATTGCTTTCAGTTCCTAAGAAAAGTTATGGAAAATAATAGATTAAAAATAATTTAAAGCTTATGTCCAGTTTACTAACAGAGTCTTCTCTCAAGTCTTTTCTTCACTTAACCTTTCATCTGATAACTGTGGTAAAAACTATATTAACACAGCTTGGGGGAGAAACAACACCTAACAGTGCTCAGGGGTCACTCCTGATTGTGTTCAGGGAGCATATGTGGTGTTAGGGATCAAACTGCAGTCGGTCAACAACATGCAAGACAGGAACCTTATCCCTGGTTCTATTTCTTCAGTCACTATACCCATGATGAAAAGTCAGAGAGAAGTTAAGGTATCAGTACTAGTCAAATAGCTCTTCATTTTATTTACTTTATTTTGGTTTGGGGGTCAACTGCATGCAAGGCAAGCTCTGTATCTGCTGTACTACCTCTCCAGTCCTGCATCACCTTTCAAAAGCACAGTCATGTAAATCCATCTAGTAAACTATTCAATCTTAATGTGAAGTTCAGGATTGCTGGGATTATTTAAATGGGATCAAATAGATCTCCAGCTGCAAGTTCAGGATTTTTGTCAGGATTAGGCAAATAAGAATGTTTTGGACTTAATATTGTCTGCCCCTCACTCTTTATTTTTTTCTGGAAAAATTATATACATAATAGATAGATAGATAGATAGATAGATAGATAGATAGATAGATAGATAGATAGATAGATAGATAGATAGATAGATAGATAGATAGATAGATAGATAGATAGATAGATAGATAGATAGATAGATAGATAGATAGAGATAGAGATATAGCTTTATGGGACGGAGCAGTAACACAGTGGGTAGGGAGCTTGCCTTGCATGTGGCTGACCTGGTTCGATCCCTGGCATCCCCAGTACTGCCAGGAGTAATTCCTGAGTGCAGAGCCAGGAGTAACCCCAGAGCATTACCAAAAAGCAAAATCCAAAAAAGAAAAAAAAATAAAAATATGACTTTAAATATATATGTATATAGCTTTAAAAATTCCCAGTTACTGTTAAATAAATATGAAAAGTTTATAGTGTCTTATAAACTGACAAGTTATCGTAATATCTAAATGGATTTGTTGACCTTTAAAACGGAGCTTGGCTCTCATGTCTATTTGTCACAATTTCCTTCCCCACCTTTTCCCCATTGTCAGCTCTTGTTATTCTAGTGGTCATGGAAAAAATATATTAGTCTGAGGACTGCAATGTGACCAAAACAACACAGATCATCTCTCTTGCTGAACTATTTCTAACTGGACTCATAACAGAGACTCCAAGAGAAAGAATAAAAGCCTTTAACCTATAGCATGTCTCAACAAACAGGATCTCATTAAAAACTATGTGGGTCTTCCCCTCAGCTCCTCAAGAGAGTGCTCTAAAAAAAAAACACCCAGTTCAACCATAGATTCCCTATGTATAATTAAAATGCGACAGTATTATCAGATCTGATAACCTTTGAAGTGGTCTTTTTATGAAGCAAACTGTTATCAGTATTATTGTGAAAAGAGAATCAACTTTTTGGAAAGAAGAAAGAATATAAAGTTGGGTCTTTATATTGGATGACATATAAATCCATTTTATATAAATTGGATGACAGAATGAATCAAGCTTGTATGGAGAGGTCAAGAAAATTAATATCTATGTTTTATATTTAGTGTTTATATCATCATCATCATAGCCATCCTCTAAAAATATCCTCGAGAAGGCCTGGGAGAGTCTGGGAGAGAAGAGGTGTTAGTGACGGAAGATCATTCACATTTCTCCCCTATCTCTATTCCTCATGGAACAGAACTCCTACTTATAGAAGTGGGTAGGGTCAAATTTTCCCAAAAAACCACCTTCATTGATGATAGTGAAGTGATAATAACAACTTAAAAATTCAAAAACTAAAGGAGTGTTGGTTTAGTCATCTGATAGGTGACTATTTTTTATGATACTATATTTTTAATGATACTCCAGACAAATTTGTGATACTAAAATATGATTATAGGCTTGTTCTTCAATCCCATGTACTTACTCCTTTGAACAAGCATCTTGCTTGTCTCTATCTTTTTTTTTTTTGCCTCTTGGGTCACACCCAGTGATGCTGAGGGGTTACACCTGGCTCTTTGCTCAGGAATTACTCCTGGCGGTGCTTGGGGACCATATGGGATGCCAAGGATCAAACCCGGGTAGGCTGCGTGCAAAGCAAAACGCCATCTCCAATGTGTTATCACTCCGGCCCCTGTATCTTTTTTTTTTTTTTTTTTTTTTTTTTGTCACACGGGCGATGCTCGGGATTACTCCTGGCTCTGCACTCAGGAATTACTCCTGGCGGTGCTCGGGGGACCATATGGGATGCCAGGGATCGAACCCGGGCCGGCACGGCTGCATGCAAAGCAAACGCCCTACCCGCTGGGCTATAGCTCTGGCCCCCTGTATCTTTCTTGCTTGCCTCTTTCCACACTGCAGAAAGCCTGTGTTCTCTCTTAAAGACACACTCTCCCATTCTCTCTCCTCACATCTTTCTAAGTAAGTTTAAATAAAGCTATCTGGGGCCGCAGCGATAGCCCCAGCGGGTAGGGTTTGCCTTGCACGCATGGGCCCGGGTCCCGAGCATCGCCAGGAGTAATTCCTGAGTGCAGAGCAGGAGAAACCCATGAGCATCGGCGGGTGTGACCCAAGAAAAAAAAGCAAAAAGAAAGAAAGAAAGAGAGAAAGAGAGAGAGAGAAAGAGAGAGAGAAAGAGAGAAAGAGAGAGAAAGAAAGAGAGAAAGAAAGAGAGAAAGAAAGAGAGAAAGAGAGAGAGAAAGAGAAAGAAGAGAGAGAAAAGAAAGAGAGAAAGAAAGAAATCTTGCTTTACAAAAAATAAATAAAATATAATTATATTGTTATATTATATATAACAAATGTGCAATAAAAATGAGAAAAGAAACCTTTACCTATCATAAGAGTGTAAAAAGGCAGGGGTAAGAGTGATAGTACAGTGAGTAGAATGCTTGCTTTGCACGTGGCCAACCTGGGCTCAATCCCTAGTATCTCAGATGATCCCAGATGATCCCCAAGCTTGCCAGGAGTCATTACTGAGTGCAGTTGCAGAGCCAGGAGTAAGCCTTGAGCACTGCTGGGGTAGCCCAGAAACAAGAGAAAGAGAGAGAGAGAGAAGAGCGAGCGGAGCGAGAGAGAGAGAGAAGGAAGCAGTGAAAGAAAATGTCATGTTAATGCAGTTATCAGTGATAAAATTATGAGTATTTTAATTTTCTTTTAGAAAAAACACCTATGCTGTACATATGAGAAATCAATAAAATTCAGTTTTTTAAAAAGCATGCAAAAATTGAATTAGAGGATTTTTCTCAGCTTTAAAAAAAACTGAAACAGGGGGCTGGAGTGATAGCACAGCATGTAGGGTGTTGCCTTGCACGCGGCTGGCCCAAGTTAGATCTCTGGCATTCCATATGGGCCCCTGAACACCATCAGGAATAATTCCTGAGCGTAAGAGCCAGGAGTAACCCTTGAGCATCATCAGGTGTGTGTGACCCAAAAAAGCAAAAAAATAAAAACCAAACAAACAAAAAAACTGAAATAGTATACTTTTTTAAAAATGTCTTTTACAATTATAATTGGACATAGTAACACTAGATTAGAATTGAATATTGAATGTAGGTAGAGGTATATATATGTCAGTATTGCAAACCACAATGTGCATAAAGGAGAGAGCAAGAAAGAGAGAGAGAGGCAAGTTGTGGGTAGAGGGAGGGAAACTAGGGACATTGGTGTTGAGAAATGTGCACTGGTGGAGGGATGGTGTTTGAACACTGTATAACTGAAATCCAATTATGAACAGCTTTGTAATGGTCTATCTCACAGTGATTCAATTAAAAAAATAGTCTTTTACAGCTTGCCACAGGCAGGGTGGGGGAGTGCAGTTAGGACAGAGAAGGGACCACTATGACCGTAATGAGTGGGAACTGATCATTCTGGACAAGAACTGGGTGCTGAAAGGGGCTAAAGTGATATGCATGATACCTTTCAGTAACAGTACTGTAAATCACAGAGCCTAAAAGGAGAAAAAGGGAAGGGGAGAGAGAGAAGAAAAAGTGTTTGCCATAAAGGCAGACTGCAGGGTGAAATTCAACCACGAACAACTTTGATTCCATTTTTAAAAAATGTCCTTTAGCCCAGAGGTTAAGATACTTTGAGCACTGCCAACCCTGGTTGATCCCCAAGCACCACAGATGACCCCCAGGAGTGACCCGTGAGCCCAGAACTAGGAGTAAGCCCTGAACACTGCCAGGTAAACCCCAAAACAAAAACAAACATGTAAACAAAAGAATATTTTACTCTCATCCTGAAGAGAATGTATTAAACAACCAGTTTGTTGTATGAATGCGGACGTGGGCAGTGGTCTTGAGTACACGAAGTTTAACTTATCGCCTTATTTGGCGTTTATGCTTACCTTTTTCCTTCCCTGGTTGATGTTGCCCTGACTCTGTGTGTGTGTGTGTGAACCCCCCCCCACCATTCACACACACACACACACACACACACACTCTTAGTTGTGGTGCTTGTTAGGGAGGTGCACAGCAAGCTGAAGTGCTCACTCACGTATTAGTTCATCAAGGACATAGTCATTTAGTGTGGGGGTAGCACTCCCAAAGGTTTCTGTGGCACTAATGCACTCACTCTCTGGGGCTTGCACTTCTGGCCACAATGCTCACAGTTTATGTTTCTATGGGGTAGTGGGACACACCCAGCCATGCTGACTCCACACTCAGGAATTACTCTTAGTGGTGCTTGGGGAGCCATATGAGATGCCAGGGATTGAACCCAGGTCAGCCACATGCAAAGCAACTGATCTATCACTCCAACCCCTGTTCGTTAATTTTTGGCTTTTGGGTATACCTGGTGGTGCTTAGTGTTTACTCCTGTGTCAGTGCTCAGGGATCACTCTTGTCAGGGTTCTGGGAGCCCAATGTGATGTTGGGGATTGAACAGGGATTGGCCTCATGGAACTCAAACACTCAACGCTATCTGTTGTACTGTTGCTTCCAAGGCCCTTTGTTTCATTGTTTTGGGGCTTTAACTTGTCAGGATCATAGTCTTTAGGTGACTGGCACTTGGTAGAGTGGCCTGGTACAAATAGTAGAGCTGCCCTAATTGTGCCACAGGATTGTGTTGTGGGCCTGTGGGGACAAAGAGGATCCAACTCAAGGTTTGCAGATGAGGCTCAAGGTTTCAACACAGGGTCTGGAGCGACAGCACAGTGGGTAGGGCGTTTGCTTGCAGCGGGCGGAGCCGGGTTCTATCCCCAACATTCCATATGGTCCCCGCGCACCACCAGTAGTAATTACTGAGCAAAGAGCCAGGAGCAATCCCTGAACATTGACATTGACATTGTCAGGTGTGACCCAAAAAAAAAAAAGGTCAAGGTTTCAAGACAGGTGTTGCTAGTTCCTGATCCATCTTTCAACCCCCCCAAACTTCAACTTGTAAACTAATCACATTGGTAATCAGCATCTGCTGGGCTCGCTGCCCTCTCACAGATACACAATTCATTATGAGGCACAGATGTTCTCAACAGACTGGATCTGTTTACAGGGATAGGCGTAAACAAGTGGAAGTGTCAATAATAATGCGGGCAGCTAATGTGTTTTCAACAAGGCATATCCCACACCCAACCCCAAGAGGAACTGCAGCTGAGTGTGTGAGCACCAAGCATATGTGTGACCAAACCCCTGGGCACAACAACAATGACAGCAAGTAAGCAAAGGGAAGAAGGGAAATGAATTGAGTAAAAATTGATTCAGCATTAGGGCAGTGGCTGAGTGTTTCCAGGAGGTTTTTGTGGTTTGTTGGTTTGTTTGTTTTGTTTTAAATTTCCTGGAGCTAGGGTTCAATATTTTTGGACTCCTGTTTCTTCTTGCTTTATTTTGTTTGGTTTTGAGGTCACATGCAGCAATGCTCCAGAGGTATTCCCAGCTCTCTGCCTAAAGGGTCACCCAGTGGTACACATGATGCCATAAGGTGCCCATGCTTGAATGCGGGCCTCCTGCATGCACAGTATGCACTCAGTCCTTCGGCTAGTTCTCAAGCTTTTTTTTTTTTTTTTTTGGTCACAACCGGCAATGCTCAGGGTTACTCCTGGCTCTGCACTCAGGAATCACTCCTGGCGGTGCTTTCGGGGGACCATATGGGATGCTGGGGATCGAACCCAGGCCGGCTGAGGCCGGCCGGCGTGCAAGGCAAGCGCCCTACCCGCTGGGCTATCGCTCGGGCCTAGTTCTCAAGCTTTTGACCTTTCTAATTACTCTCCATGAGTGAGAAACAATCTGGCAGGTTGTTTTCTCAGTTAAAAAGAGAAAAATGACGGGCCGGAGCGATAGCACAACGGGTAGGGCGTTTGCCTCGCAAGCAGCCGACCCTGGGTTCGATTCCCCGGCATCCCATATGGTCCCCGAGTGCCGCCAGGAGTGAGTCCTGAGTGTAGAGCCAGGAGTAAGCCCTGAGCATTGCCGGGTGTGACCCAAAAAGCCAAAAAAAAAAAAAAAAAAAAGAGAAAATGACCGGGCGGAGCAATAGCCCAGCGGGTAGGGCGTTTGCCTTGCACACAGCCGTCCTGTACCGACCGGGTTCAATCCCGCGTCCCATATGGTCCCCGAGCACCGCCAGGAGTAATTCCTGAGTGCAGAGCCAGGAGTAACCCCTGAGCATTGCAGGGTGTGACCCCAAAAAAAAAGCAAAAAAAAAAAAAATGGGGGCCGGAGCGATAGCCCAGCAGGTAGGGCGTTGCCTTGCATGTGGTCGGCCTGCGCCGCCCGGGTTCAATCCCGGCATCCCATATGGTCTCCCTGAGTGTAGAACCAGTAGTAACTCCTGAGCGTCGCGGGTGTGACCAAGCAAAAAAAAAAAAAAAAAAAAAAGAAAATGACACCTATAATTTATTTCTTAACACTTATCTATTTTAGCTAATCCTATACTTTAACCTGTCCTGATATTTTTGTTTGTTTTTTAACGTTGTTTTGGTTTCTGGGCTACACCTGACAATGCTCAGGAATTGCTCCTGTCTCTGTGCACAGTGATCATTCTGGTAGCGTCATCAGGGGGACCATAGGAGCAAGGTATCGAACTCATGTTCGCCTGGTTGACTTACCCACTGTGCTATCTCTCTGGCCCCTATCTCAGTCTGTTACAGGCAGGGACAAGTGAGAGGATGATCCAATCCTTTTCTGTCACTTTCTACCTCTGTCTAAGAACTATGCAGAGCTGTAAAGATGGAGAGAGAGAAGAGGGAGAGAGGAGAGAGAGAGAGAGAGAGAGAGAGAGAGAGAGAGAGAGAGAGAGAGAGAGAGAGAGAGAGAGAGAGAGAGAGAACTTAAAACCAGACTGGCAATGAAAGAATTTACTGAGTCTCTACTCCCAGTAAGCACAGAACTTACATTGTAACCATTAAAGCACAGTATTAACACTACTGTAAACCACTGATACCTCAATGAAAAAAAAGGGAAAGGGGAGTAAGTTCTAAGCTGTGAGGCAACATTATCTCATCCTTTTCTAGGACCCCCACATTGCAAAGTGAGATTCTCCATGAAATCTGGCCCTTTATTACCAGCATGACTGTTATTGCATAATACCATTGTTGAAGAATTAAAATTATACAGCGTATGAAATGGAAAATTAGATGTGTTTCCTCTCCAGTAGAAACCTCATGTAGATAGACACATAAAAGAAACTTAGAAGAATCATGGAGTCAGGGTGAAGGAGGGAATGCACTCAGAGGAGAAAGAAATACTTATTTGAGGATTTTGCTAAAGCAAGGATAAAGAAACTTCACAGAAAGTCTGTAAAAAGAAATACCAGCTTATCATTAATTGCGTTAAGCAAAGGATCTAGTCCTGTGAAGCTAAATTTGCTCATAGCCTCCACTCGACACAGAAAGCACGGGTTCCTTTTTTCTTCCCTTTTTGTTCCTTGTATTATGTATAATTTTGTGAGCTTTGTGATTAAGTTGGAGAAAAATCATACTATTTAAGAACTATTATTACTGTCTTAAAATAATGTATATTCTGTCTACTGTAGAGTATTATCTAGTATAGAATGCAGATCTCTTCTCCTAATTCTCACCTATTCTAAGATAGGTTATACAATATCTTCGCAGAGTCAAAATATATTTGGAAGATGATAATATTGATATTTTTATGAATTGTTCTTATTATCGAATCTACTAAATTATCATCTAGTTGTAGAGTAAACCTAAGGGAGTTAATTTAGAAAAATATGTTCAGTAAAATTATTATCTTTAAAGAGTTAGCACTTGAATATTAGAGTTGTTGAAGTAGTAGATACTTTTCTTGATCACACACAATTTGATAATGTAAGCAAACTCTTAAAAGAGATTTGGAAAGCTCATATTTTCTATTATTGGTAAGGAGATGCTCAGAAGAAAAGCAGTGACTACATTCATAATTCTTTTGAAGAAGATACCTGAAATTGAAGCCAGGTACACATGAATCATGTGTTCTAACAGCAAGATGTGTTCATTTTCCCATTTTCCCCAATATCTTCTTTTAATTATGTCTACACTCTAATTCACTGAAATAAATAAAAGTATTCGACAAGCCCATAACCATTATATTTACTTATTTTAATTTGAAACATTTTTTAAGTTTATCTTTAATTTTTTATGTTTTGATTTTTTTCTGTTGTAATTTTTTTTTTTATTTCTTGAATCACCGTGAAATACACAGTTACAAACTTGTTCATGATTAGGTTTCAGTCATACAATATTCCAACACCTCTCTCTATACCAGTGTATGTCTCACCATCAATGTCCCCAGTTTCCTTCCCACCAATGCCCTATCCTGCTTCTATGGCAGAGACTTTTCCTCTCTCTCTCTCTCTCTCTCTCTCTCTCTCTCTCTCTCTGTCTTTGGTCTTTATGTTGTTACATTCTAACACGTAAGCAATACTATAAAAAAGAAAAACATTTTATTTTTTTAAAATGTATTTAAACAATGTGATTTACAAAGTTGTTCACAGTACAGTTGTTTCAAGCATTCACTATTCCAACACTGGTCCCACCACCAATGTGCCCCTGACCACCACCAACATCCTTCGTTTCTCACCCTGCCTGCTCTCTTAGCAACCACTGATTGTATTGCTCATTACAGCATGTGTCTCGGAATGGTATTGCTGTTTTTTTTTTTTTTTTACTTTTTACATGTTACATGTTTTTTTACTTTTTACATGTGTTTTTTTACTTTTTACTGTTACATGAGAATTGGACCATCTGTGTCACTGCTTTCACTTATTGAACTTATTAAACATAGTGGGCTTCTACTCAATTTTTTTTTTTTGGGTCACACCCGGCAATGCTCAGGGGTTTCTCCTGGCTCTGCACTCAGGAATCACTCCTGGCGGTGCTGGGGGACCATATGGGATGCTGGGGATCGAACCCGGCCAGCATGGGGCCGGGCCGCTGCAAGGCAAATGCCCTACCTGCTGGGCTATTGCTCCGGCCCTTCTACTCAATTTTTAAAATTTTTTTTAATTTTGCTTTTTTGGGTCACACCTGGTAATGCTCAGGAGTTACTCCTGGCTCTGCACTCAGAAATTACTCCTGGCAGTGCTTGGGGGACCATATGGGTGCCAGGATTCAACCAGGACTGGCTGCGTCCAAGGCAAATGTCTTACCCACTGTGCTATTGCTCCAGCCCCTCTACTCATTTTTTTAAAATTTTAATTATTGTATTTTATTTTATTTTTTTTCTCTACTTAATTTTTAAACAAAGTTGTTTGTGTTAATTTCTTACACATATTTAATATGCAATCCCAAATCCAACACCATTGCAAATTCCAACAATTCTTTTCAATTTTCTCAACCACTACATAAGCCTTCCCCTAAGCAGACCCTCAGTAATTTATTTTATATTGCTTGTTATAGATAATTTGCTAAAACTGGTCAAAAATATTTTCTTAGATGAAAGTTGATGAGGATTGTTTCATCTCACTATGGAGCCATTGGACCATTAAACCCTTTGTATAAGAAATTACTGATTTGTTGTCACAGAACAGGCATTGTGACTATATATATTGTTATTGGGTGTCTTATACTTACACTATTAAATGTGTTGTGATACTTGGTATATCAGTATACTACATTTTGGGATGTTGTGCAGACCTGAATGTGGCTGCGCACCCAGGAATTCCAGAGAGTGTACCTGAGTTTTTCAATGGGCCCAACTCATGGGGCTGTCCAAGCAGTAGAGTCCGGCCTTGAGCATGGCGGCAGTAGTGGAGCATGGGGCTTTTCAGCTTTTGGGGCTCTGTTGAGACTGACCCAGACTTCATCTGTTCCTCTCCAGGCAGCGAGGGACAAGCTGGCAAAGGCAGGACTGAGAGCATGTCTGCCACTTATTAGTCTCTTTTTAATGTTACTGGTGTCCGCTCGAGCAAATCGATGAATAATGGGATGTCAAGTGATCAAGTGATTAGTCTCTTTTGAGACTTATGTATGAGTCTCTGCGTCATGGCCAGGAGAGGGGATTGCTTTGGTGCTTGAGGCAGTTCATGCGCCTGACCACAGGGCCTTCAGAAGAGCAGGAAGATGTGGGGAGGAATCCCATCCCTGGAGAATTCAGTCACAGAAACTCACACGTCTAAGTTAAGAAAAAAACATTTTAAATCTCACTCATGATTGTGCAAAAAAAGGACTCAAGTAACTAGCAACAGCTTAACAAAAGAGGTAGAAAATCATAATTACATCTATAAATCACTGCTGCAAGAAATAAAACACTGGAAATGAAAAACATATACCTTGATTGTGAATTAGACTAATCAACTTAGTAAAACGACCATTCTAATCAAAATATTTTACAGTTTCAAGTCAATTCCCATCAAAATTCTTATGGCATTTTTTAAAGGACATAGAACAAATTCTTCTAAAATTTGTGTGGAACAGTAAAACTCCCCAAACAAAGCAATCCTGAGATAAAGAAGATGGGAGTCAGTGCATATCCTGACTTCAAACAATGCTACAGGGATTGGGGAGATGGTATGACAGGGCACTTGCCTTGCATGCAGCTCATCGGGATTCAATCCGCAGTTCCATATGGACCACTGAGGCTGCCAGGGTGCAGAGACAGGAGTAAACCCTGAGCACCCATGTGTGTGCCCCCCCCACCACCCCCAACCTGCATGTACAAAATACATGCGGGTACAAAGTCATAGAAATCAAAACTAATGATACTCGGGATGAATAGAAACACTCATTTTAATGGAATAGAACTGAGAGCCCAGAGATATGAACAGTTAATTTAAGACAAAGGAGCTAAATAAGTAAATTGGAGCAAGGGAAGCATTTCAACAAATGATGCTGGTAAAACTGGCTAGTCTCATGCAAAAAAGAAATCTAGATTCCTATCTCACACCTTACACAAAGGTTAATTAAAATGAATTAAAGACCTTGATATCAGACCTTTATCTATTAAACACATGATGGAGGAAAACAGGCAGAATGCTCCACAACAATGACTCAGAGGAGTCTTCAGTGAGACAACCCCATTGGTGAAGAAATGAACAAATGGGACTATGTGAAAGATAAAAAGCTTCTGAATATAGAAAGAAAGGATGCCCCAAATAGCAAGTCACCCTAATATAAAGGAGAATATAGACACAAATCAGACACTGTAAAAAGTGCTGATTTCGATAAGAGAGAGAAAGAGAGGAAAAGAAAAAAGAAAGAGTGCCTGTGATAGAGGCAGGCTGGGGGGTGGAGTGGGAGGGAATGTGGGGACATTGCTGGAGGGGATGGGTGCTGGAATACTGTATGACTAAGACCCAATTATGAAGATCTTTGAAATTGTACATCTCATGGTGATATAATAAAAAAAATAAAGTATTTGACATAAAAAGTGCTGATTTTCTATAGATGCATGTAAAGCATATGTCAACAGCCACAAAACAGAACAAAATTAAAAAAAACAGCTCTATCCATAAAAATGAGAGAAGGGTATCTGAGCAGATATTCCTCAAAGAAGAGAGAGATAGAGGCAGATGAAGAAGTATTCAGCATCCCAGATTATCAGGGAATGCAAATCAAAACAATGGTATGTCTCTTCACACCAGTGAAAATAGCCAACATCAAAAAGAATGGAGGGGGCCGGAGCGATAGCCCAGCAGGTAGGGCGTTTGCCTTGCGCGGCCGGCCTGTGCCGGCCTGGGTTCGATCCCGGCGTCCCATATGGTCCCCGAGCACCGCCAGGAGTAATTCCTGAGTGCAGAGCCAGGAGTAACCCCTGAGCATTGCCGGGTGTGACCCAAAAAGCAAAAAAAAAAAAAAAAAAAAGAATGGAGGAGCCAGAAGATAGTACAGGGATTAGGGCACTTGCCAGCCCCAGTTCATAGATGCAGACCTCTCAACCAGAACTGTGCTTTGGGGCCTGATGCTTGCAGAAGCTGGCCTTCAGCTTGGATTTGTGCTTGTTGACCTGAGGTTGGAGCAGGCCAAGAGCAGGCCTGGAGCTTCATCTGTGGAGGCAGTGCTAGAGCCTGAGTCCTTTGGGGTTAGTCCAGAGCTGAGGCCTACAAGTGTAAACTTAGACTTTGATACTTTGGAATCTGGAGCACTATATATATGTGTGTGTGTGTATATATATACTATATATATACACTATAATACTATATACTCTATTTACTGCATATTTCTCACACACAGAGAAATATCCTAAGAAAGCAAAAAAAAATTCAAAGAAAATCAATATGTGAATTTAACAAGGACACAAGACTTTATATTAAAATGTATATATTGGGGCGAGAGAGATGACACAGCAAGGGCACATGCCTTGATGGTGGCTGACCCAGGTTTAGTTCCTGGCATCCGATGGTTCGCTAATCACCACAGGAATGATTCTTGAGCACAGAGCTAGGAGTAAGCCCTCAACACCACCAGGTGTGACCCTAACCCCCCCATGTATGTACACAATGGACAATTAAAAATTTTAAATATATAATTTGGCCTTCAGACACCAGAAAGTTTCCAGTACTCAACTCTATCAAAACATTGATTTGAACAAATATCCATGCTCAAAAATACTTTCATAAGAGCTATGGATTCCAGGTGATGATCATAGCAGGGTTTCTTAAGCTTTTTCCTCTTTTCACCCAACTGATTTTTTATGACTCTTGGTATGAATATAAATTATTTACAAAAAATCAAACATTTACTGGTAATAAATTATAATTTTAAAACAAGGTGAGTGCCTAATGTCACTTGAGTATACAGCACCATGCATGCAATATGGAGCATATTATATGGTACTATAGAAAATGAAACAATACAATATGGAACATTATGTGAATGAAAGTCAATCATGAACAACTTTTTAATTGTATATCTCATGGTATTCAATTAAAAAAATAAAAAGAGGGGCCGGAGCAATAGCAAGGCAGGTAGGAAGTTTGCCTTGCATGCAGCTGACTCGAGTTGGATCTCCAACATCACATAGGGTCCTCGTGCATCGCCAGGAGTAACCCCTGACATTGCCAGTGTGACCCAAAAATCAAAAATAAATAAATAAATAAATAAATAGATTTGACATGCCAAATACCATTAACAACCATAGACCTTGTTCCCATGCCTTGATGGAATGGTTTGAGGCTCTTTATGTTCCTGGAGTGGGCAGATGCCCTTGGGTATCTCACATGTGACAGGACATATTGAGATGTTACTGGTGCCCGCTCGAGTAAATCAATGATCTACGGGAAGTCAAGTGATCAAGTGAAATAAATAAATAATATATATATATATGATATTAGCTTCTTGATTTATTGACCCACTTATGTGATATCCCTCTCCCAATTCATTATTATTATTATTATTATTATTTTGCTTTTTTGGGTCACCCCCAGCGTTGTTGAGGGGTTACTCCTGGCTCTGCACTTAGAATCACTCCTGGCAGTGCTCAGGGGACCATATGGGATAGTGGGAATCGAACCCGGGTTGGCGGCATGCAAGGCAAATGCCCTACTTTCTGTATTATTACTCCAGTCCCATATCATTCATTTTGTTTTAGCCTGTATTTAATATAAAAGATTTTTAAAAATAGTCCGCAGGCAGCAAATAGGATGTTACATTTTTTCTTTGAAGAGTTTGATTGTGCTTGGAAGAGTTCAAATCTTTATATTTCATGTAATTATGACTCTAGTGAGTCTAACTCTCCCAAAAAATTGTTTTATTTCCTAGTTGTCTCATGTTCTTTATTTCTCTTTCATCTTTTGAGTGATTCAAAGGAGTTAACTTTTTTTCAGGCTCGTTATCTACACCTCCCTCCTCCCCTTAATCTTGTTTTTCAGTGTAGGATTTACTGTATGTATCTTTGGGTAGGGGGCACACCTGGCAGTGCTTGGGGCTAGCCCTGCCCTGGTGCTCCAGGGATGATGTGGAGCCTGAGATGGTACCTGAGGCTCCCGCATGCAAAGCCTGTGATCTGAGCTGTGGAGTCACCTCCCCAGTCCCTGCACTATCTTTTACTATAATTTACCTTCAAATAATAGCATGCTGTTTCATAAATAGCACTGGAATCTTATAATTATATTCTTCAATTTCTCCCTTTTAATATTTTACTGTGTAATGTGACCATTATTACAATGACTTATACACATACGTGTGATGCATTTTGAGTTTACTCTAAATTGGTATTTATCTGTTATGTGACTTTTTATTTCCCAACATTTACACCAACATTGTTAATTCCCTTTTTTTTTTTTTGCTTTTTGGGTCACACCCGGCGATGCTCAGGGGTTACTCCTGGCTCTGCACTCAGGAATTACTCCTGGCGGTGCTCGGGGGACCATATGGGATGCCGGAGATCCGAACCTGGGCGGCATGGGCCGGCCAGCGTGCAAGGCAAACGCCCTAACCGCTGGCTATCGCCTCCGGCCCCAACATTGTTAATTCCTTGTTTAAAGCTGCTTGTACTGATTTTTTTTTTTCACCAAAAAAACACATTTAGGGGCTGGACACTTATTTATTTTTGCTATTTGGGTCACACCCGGCAATGTTCAGGGGTTACTCCTGGCTTTCGATCAGAAATTACTCCTGGCGGGTGCCGAGGATCGAATCCGGGTCCGCTGCGTGCAAAGGCAAATGCCCTACCGGTTGTGCTATCACTCTGGCTAGAGATAGGATAGGATAGTATAGTGGTAAGGAAAGTACTTGCACGCAGCTGATCTAGGTTTGATCTCTGGCATTACATATGATCTGAAAACCTACAGGAGTGATCCCTGAGGTCAGAGCCGGCAATGAGCCCCGAACACAGCTGGAGGTGGCCCCAAAATAAACAAATAAGAATTAAAAAAAAAAAAGCAAACTTCTGTTGGGCAGGTCAGTGGCAAAACATTCCAACAGGTGTATTTTATAAAAGCTTTCTTGGTAATTCTGATCTGTCTCTTCCTGTGAGAACTGTTAAAGCCTGGAACATGATATGGATCCCCACTCTTCCTGGTTATTTTTAGATGCTGAGTTAAGCTGACTTAGTACTATGCCATGAGATGAAATACTATGTAGCCATTAAAATATTTCCAAGTAATAGTCAATGGCATTAGAGTTCTTATAGGACAATTACAAACATTTTTGTCAGTTTGGGGTAAAATATGCCTGAATAATAGCGACCTCTCTGACACGTAGAACTGTTGGCATTCTTCCTCTTTTCTATTCAAGTTTTCAAATTGTTCACATTGTTTAAATAAGCAAGAATACAGAAAACACACCGCATAACAATGGTGATATATTCTGAAAAATATGTCATTAAGTTATTTTCTTTTGGCATTTGAGTATTTGTTAAATGTTTTGGGGTTACTCCTGAAGGTGCTTGGGGCAAGACCTTGAAGGACGGAGGATCAAACCAGGGTTGACTGTACGCAAGGCAAATGGCTTAACCCCCATGTTATCTCTCCAGCATCATTAAACTACTTAGCTTTGGGGGCCCATGTCATAGCTGTAAATACATACACCCAGATGGCACAGACTCTACGCACTGCCTAGACTATATGACACAGCTTATTGAGACCACTGGTGTATTTGTGGTTCATTGTTGCCCAAAAGGTTGTTAAGCAACACATGAAAGTCACACAATTCAGATACGGGTAGTTCTCAAAACGAAACCTTATTCATTTCCGTGCATAATGTCTTGACTTTTTCTCTGTGCAATTAAGCATATATGGAAGTGACCATTTTCAATGCAAGATATGATCTAGCACAGACTTTTCTATTTTTCACTAATTTCTTGCCACTACATATATCTATGCCTTCTCTTCTATTTTTGCACTATCCTGCCTAAAGTACGTATCTTATCCATCTACATACAGATTATTTCCATTTAATTTTGTTGCAGACCGAATGCTAATGGACCTTATATTTTGTGCATGTGCAAATACTTTTCTAGGTTAGGTACCAATAAGGGAAACTGCTGAGTTAAAGGTTATGCAAAAATATACATTTTAATAAGCACTAATAAATTGCCCTCAAAAAAGATTTTACTAATTTATGTCTTAGTACACAGTTTCTCCATAGCTAGCCATCATCTGATAATACAAACCCTTGAATACTTAGTAATTTTAGGAGGGAAAATAGACCTTGTACTGTGCACTTCCTTAGTTACTGAATTTCAGCATCTTTTCTTGCTTATTTTTGTCATTTGCATTTCCTCCTGTCTTGTCTTTTCAGATCCTCTTCCCCTTTTCTACAGGGCATTCTTCTTAGCGATTCAAAGTGTTATTTACATATTTTGGGTATTAATCTCTTGTTATACAGGTTTTTCTGCCACCTCATCATTTATGTCTTATTGAATAGATTTGTCAGTTTTATTTTTTTACTTTTTTTGGGGGCGGTTTACACCCAGCAATACGCAGGGGTTACTCCTGGCTCTGCACTAAGGAATTACTCCTGGCGGTGCATGCAAGGCAAATACCCTACCCTCTGTACTATCTCTCTGGCCCTAGATTTGTCAGTTTTAAAAGATATTTTTCTTTATGTCTTTGAGGGTTGTTCTTCTTTTCCTATATTTCATTGATTCTCTGAACTCTTTAAAATTTATTCTTTAAATTATGTGCATTTTGTGATTAGCATGAGGTAGACATTTATTTTCCAAATAAATAACTAGTTGACAATTTTTAACCTTTTTTCAAATGACTTGAAATATCATTTTTTCTTATGCATGAAATTCCATAAATATAAGATTATTCTTCTCTTCTGTTTCATACTTAACTCAATATTATATAACTTTTTTTTTTCTTTTTGGGTCACACCCGGCAATGCTCAGGGGGTTTCTCCTGGCTCTGCACTCAGGAATCACTCCTGGCGGTGCTCGGGGACCATATGGGATGCCGAGGATCGAACCCAGGCCGGCATGGGTCTGATGCGTGCAAGGCAAACGCCCTACCTGCTGGGCTATCGCTCCGGCCCCTATTATACAACTTTTTATGCTATAGTTTTATATTATTTTGATATAGGGCAAATTATACCCTCCTTTATTTCATTCACAATAAGAAAATATTTAAAAAATATAGTCTTCATTATTTGTCTAATTGTCTCTTCTGCCTAATTCTCTCTTCTCCCTTGAGTTCCTGATGAGAAGGAAAAAATAAGAAATTATTCATAGGCAAAAAAAAAGTGCATGGGAGCAGTGTGAAAGGAGTAATGTTCTCAAGATGATATTTCCCCCTCCGCCCTATATGCTTTGAGAGCTGCTCCATTAAGTCACATAAAAAAATAAGGTAGATTTTGTGTAGCTGTTACTATCTTAAAGTATCTTCTGGATTTCATTGCTAGTTAGTCCCCAATGGCAGGGCCTTGTAAACATAACATGTGAATGGATTAAAAGAAATGGAAAGCGATGGTGCTGGAGAGATAGTACATTGGGTACTGCGTTTGCCTTCTACTTGGCAGATGTGGATTTGATCCCAGTGATCAGTATGGTCCCAGACTACTGCCAGTAGTAATTCCTGAATGCAGAGCCAGGAGTTACCTATGGTAACACCACTCAGGTGGTGGCCCAAAAACAAATAAAAATAAGTGAATAAAGGATATGAAGAGATAAAATAAAATGATTTTCAGGAGCCCACCTGTCAGGAAACCAAGATTCTGAGCTTATGGTATCCTGGTTTATCTGGTGTCACTCAATGATACAGGGGCTATTTCTTTACATCAGAATTGAAAGAGAAAAAAGAAATGCACTATCAGTGATATAATAGCAATGAGTACCAGAAAATATCATATTCATTGAAAGTTGATAAGCGCTAAAAAAGGAATTGAGCAAGTGTTTGATAAAAGTATCATGAAATAGTCTAACCTTTACATATAGTTATTTCAACTTAAAGATGAAAATATATTCATAGATGTTGATTTTTGTGGTAAAAGTCACATGAACTAGTTTAATCTTTACATATAGTTATTTCAACTTAAAGTTGTACCTGTTTCCATAGCCAAATGTATATAATAGAAGCAGGGAGAGCTGTCCCATTGACAAAGCTGTTTTTTTAAAGTCAATATTTAACATTCAGTTATTTATATTGAATTTGGCCCTTCGTGGTTGAAATAACATATAGGTAGGGCATGGTTCTTGTCAAGGGTCTGGTGGCCAAAATTCCAGCAGTCTGTACACAAAAACAGGCATTACGTCTTTTAATGACACCACACAAAACACCATTTGTTAAAGTACCAAATAGTGAACACTGTGATTTACTGATCTTCTTACTCACCAATTAGTTATCCCCAAATCTCGTTGCCTTCTGTTTCAAAGCAGACTATTGTTCCTAGTAAGGCAACATTGGCAAGTTCTAGGAGGCAATTTCACATAGTACAACGAACACGTACCTTCATTTCTTCCCTTGCTTGCTCTACATTAAACTTACAGTTGGAGACCAACCACGAATTACTTGCACCCCAAGGGAGATTTTGGTACCCTTAGCTGCCGTGACCCAACTTGTAATTAAAATGTTCATCATCTATTAGGGTCATGAACCATGAACCGCTGTTGCTTTTTAAACCAAACGTTTAGGTAGATCTGAAAGTGGTTTGATAAAAAAAAAATCTATCTTACATATGCGCACGACTAGTACAGAAAACCTTTCTCAAGTGGAGCCCTGCCAGCTAAGCTGGGCCGTGGGCATTCCCAGGAAACGAGTGTAAGGAATCTTCTCTTCAAGTGCTCCCGGGCTCGCTCCTGGGCAGCGGCGTGTGGACGCTCTGATGCGGTTGCGCACGTTCAAGCGCTTCCCGCTCTTACCCGTTGGGCTCACTTTCTAACTGCCGCCTGGTTCCCAGGTCTGGTGCCCCCTGGTGCTCATCGCCTGCACGATCTTAGCAGTTACAAGGAGCCAAGGGGTCCGGGGAGCCCCAGGATGCTCAAGACCAGCATTCCAGGGCTCTCAACTCTGTGGCTCTAATGACCGCCAGGTCCAAAGCCATGGGAGAGATGCGTGCATGCGTTTATTCAAGCACCGCCGAGAACGAGGGGGTGTTGCTTTGCTAAGGTCCCCAAGCCGAAGAGGAAAGTTAAGCAACTGCACAGGCGTCCACTCATCTCTCTCAAGTTTGTGGCGAAAGAAGCAAAAAGCTATGTGGGTCTGCTCTTTGCTCGAATCTCCTCCCTCCCCCTCGCCGCACCGTTCTTTTTGTTCCACCCTTGGCAAAGTCAGGAGCTCTCTGTGATCTTCGATTTCGACAGAGCAGGCAGCTCCTCTGAGACACAACCACAGGATCCGTGTCGGGGCTGCAGCTGAAAAATGTGGCCTCAATTGTTATGCGAGGGAGGAGGCGAGAAGAGAAGATTCCTCCCGTCTCCTCTGCTCAATCTGAATCTTGGCCAAATCTTTGCCAAGTTTCTTTTGCCCCGTGAAGGAAATCTTCCAAGCTCCCCTGCTGTCCGAGCTCAGGTTCTGCTTCAGCTTCGCCTTCCCCGCCACCCCCCACAGCCCCTGCAGTCGCTCAACCCGGCGGCGGCGCTCCCCGTTAGCGATGAACAACAGATCATTTTTCATTGCAACGCGACGAGCGCTCTGCGCGCGCCTGAGCAGAGCATGACGGGATCTCCCTCCGGCTGCAGCCTCCACTTCCTTTCAGCCTTCGTTCCCTTCTTCCCCAATCCCTAAGTAGTGGTTTTTCTAAGTAGCGCACACGCGAGGATGGGACTCAGCGACCCACACCGACGCTCCCAGCAGCCTTCCCGAAGGGGCGGTTTCCAGGGAAAACTACAACTCCCGGGCGGCGCCCAGACCCCGCGGGCGCGGGGCATCACGGGAGTCGTAGGCCTCTTCCTCCTCAGCCGCCTGCGCTTCGCCCGGCCGCAGACTGCAAGTCCCGAGGCGCCTCGGCGCCAGTGCGCGTGCGCGGGAGGCCCGAGCGCCCGTGGGGGTGGGGCGCCCCGGGCGGCGGGGGGGCGGGGTCCGAGCGGGCTGTGTGGAGGCTTCTGTCTCCCGGCGCCATTTAGCGCGGAGAGTTTCTCTGGCGGACGCGGCTTTTCTCCCTCGGCCACTCAGTCCCCCCCATCTTCGGTGACAGAAGGCGCCCGGTGGGGGGTGATTACTCTTTTCTTTCCCTTCTCCCCCTTCACCCAGTCCTCGGTCTCCTCGACTCCCGGCCCCGAGCAGCAGCGGAGCTCCGGCTCCGCGGCGAGCGGCCCTCCCCTCCCCCACCGTTCCCTCCCTCCGTCAGCCCCCGGCGCCGGCCCGGGAGGAGACCGGGGTTTGCCAGGCCCGGGGCGGGCGGGGAGGCCCTCGGGGAAGGGGCCCGCTCCTCAGGCACCGAAGCTCCGAGGCTTCGGCCCTCGGCGTCCGGGCGATGGGCGCCCAGTGAGCCGCTTCCCCCTTGGCTCGGGGGCGCGTGTGGGAGGCGGCGGCCGACGGACTGACTGAACGGGAGCCCCGGCCCGGCCCTCCTCGGCCGCCTCGGCCCCTCCCACTCTCCCGGCCCCGGAGCTGCCACCGCCGCGGAGTCGCTGTCGGTGCCTTCCTCGAGGCGCCTCCGCCCTCAGGGCCTAGCGCGCCCAGCCCGGGACGCGGCGGCCGCGGGGAGCTGGAGCGGCGGCCGCCTCCGCCGCATCCGCTTCGCCTCGGTGCCGGGCGGCCGGCCCTGCCCCCTCATGACTGCGGCGCCGCCGCTGCCCCTGCCCCTCCCCGGCCGCCGCTCGCCGCAGGATGGAAGCGGACCGTGAGGCGCTAACCCCCGTGGCTCAGCTCCTCGATCGCCCGCCGACGAGCCCCTCCCCGAGAGCCGCAGCCGCCGCGCCGCGCCCTGGTGTCCCGCCTCGCGTTCGGGCCGGCTTGTCAGTGCTGAGCGAGGCGGCGTCCGGCGATCGGAACCCGCCGCGGAGCCGGAGCCCTCGGCGCGGGAGCCGCCGCCCGCCCGGCCCCTCACCCACCCCAGCCCCCGACCCCGCTTCCTTCACCCCTCGGCGAGCTCCCCGCTCGCCTCGCTCCCGCGGACCCACCATGTCTGGCGGCGCCGCTGAGAAGCAGAGCAGCACCCCCCCGGCTCCCCTGTTCCTCGCCCCCGGCGCCTGCCCCCAAGAATGGCTCCAGCTCCGATTCCTCGGTGGGGGAGAAACTGGCCACCGCGGGGAGCGACGCGGCCGCGGGCAGGACCGAGGAGTATCGGCGCCGCCGCCACACGATGGACAAGGACAGCCGTGGCGCGGCCGCCACCACGACCACCACGGAGCACCGCTTCTTCCGCCGCAGCGTCATCTGCGACTCCAACGCCACCGCGTTGGAGCTGCCCGGCCTCCCTCTTCCTCTCCGCAGCCCAGCGTCGCCGCGGCCGTGCCCCCGAGCGCTCCCGCCGAGCCCCACCGCGAGGGAGACTTTGACGGCCGCCGCCGCTGCCCGGGTCGCCGCGCCGCCGCCGGCCGCCGCCGTGCCCGGGGAAGCCGCCCCCTCGGTGCCCGCCGCCTCGCCCGCGCCCAGCCCGGCCAGCAGAGACCGCCAAGCGAGCCAGCCCAGCCAGGTGGGGAGCAAGGGAGGAGCCGCCGCCGGCCCGGAGCAGCGGCAGCGGCGGCAGCAGCGCCAAGGAAGCCCCGGAGGAGCGGAGCCAGCAGCAGGATGACATCGAGGAGCTGGAGACCAAGGCGGTGGGCATGTCCAACGACGGCCGCTTCCTCAAGTTCGACATCGAGATCGGCCGAGGCTCGTTTAAGACCGTCTACAAAGGTCTGGACACGGAAACCACCGTGGAGGTCGCCTGGTGCGAGCTGCAGGTAACAGCCCCACCGGCTTCGTTTTTAGGAGGGGGCGGGGGGGGGCGGACCTCCCGCCCTCCCCTTTGGGCCCGGCCAAGCCCGCTTCTCCCATTCGGAGCCAGTCTCCAACTGTCCGCCCTGCGGGGGCCGGCGGCGCGGGAAGGGGAAGCCAAGTCTGGAGAGAGAGTTGAAGCCCGGGTTTGGGGGGCGCAGGATCTGGGGTCGCTGATCGGAAGAGCCGCGAGGGTGGAGGGCATCGCCTGCTGGTCTGAGCGACTGGCAGGAATCTTGGAATGCGGGGAGGGGGACGGTTTGGAGGGAGGGAGGTGGGCTTGAGGTGTGTTCCCTTCCGACCCCCGAGGCTCGGTGATGAGCTGCTGCTGCGACAGACTCGGGTTTCCAAGCCCTCGCTCAGTCGCCACCTTCTTTTGGATGTATGTAGTTCACGCATGTTCACGTAAACTGCCGCTGGGTAAGTGCTTGGGGGCCAGGAAGGTGCAACGAGTGTCTGGTAGTGGTCCACCTAGTGATGCCGAGGCTTAGGGGCGCTGTGCGGGTTGACGCTCCTCTCACTCACTGCGTAGGGAGGAGAGCCAGAACCTGTGAAAAACCGCCTGTGCTTTAAGAAATGTAGCGTCATTACTGCTGGCTTAGGAGAGCTTTTTAAGGCCACTCCCAGAGGTCCAGAGGGGTCATGCAGACTTGTGCCCTTCTAATCTCTCCGAGAGCTTTATTGCTGTAAATAATGTTGTGTCTGGCCGAAGTGTTTTGGTTGAAAATATACTAGGTTGAAATAACTGGCTTTGGCCACTTGTTGCTTGACCTGTAGCAGCTTGATTGGTGCCCTCAGCAGGAAGTGAACGCAGGCTGCTGGAAGAAGCAAAGTTACACTTAAAGCTACATCTTGGGATAAAATGAGAAGGAAACTTAAACTTCCAGCTGCATTATAAGAGGGGAAAATGCCATTATTCATTTTCTTGTTAAGATTATATATCAAGTCGAAATCGGACATGGAAGTCACTGAACAGTCAGCGTTCAGTTCATTAACAAATCAGTAAGGCGACTTTGAATGCCAGCCTCCCAGTGAAGAGACCCTTATCCGTGTGAAGGGATGTCGAATTCGCGAGGATGTGAGCTCACAGATGGTTCCTTAAGAACATGACTTCTTAGACTTTTAGAAAGAACTTCAGAAGCTTGGTGAATTGAGCACTGCTCAGTTTTACAGTTGTATAGATGGAAAGGTGGCAGACCTTTCTAATAGCAAAAACTTGTGTAACTAAATTTATTCCGGTTGGTCATCTAAAAGACAGGTCTGTTTCCTTTTGTTTTATAGACAAAGGTTTAGTTACAGGCAGTCACCTAGTTTGCTTCTGTACCATGAGTGCTGTCTACTGCTCCGTTGTAATCTTGTTACAGTTTTATATTTGAATCCGAAATTCTTAATAATTCTTTTCTTGATTGAGTTTCCTACTCTTAAGACTGGACCCGAGCAAATGAGCACTTTATGAACCATTTTGTTTCACTTATTTTATTTTTAGACTTTTATTTTAAAAAGTTGCTATGTTTTATCTGGGATTTCCTGATTGTTCAGATTACGTAATGGTCTTTTTTTGTTTTAATCTAATTTCAAATTTTCTTAAAACGTGTGACTGACTTTTTTTATTCTCCAAGCATGGGCTTGGTCAAACTGAGGAATATTTGACATCCTTTTGTATACATTGGATTTGTTAGTTCAGGATTGGTTGTTGAACCAAATGAACCCTGGCTCGTTGAGTGGTACCCTGTTTAGTCATTTGAGCCTGCGTCTCCGGTTTTTCATTTTTTACGTGGTTATTTTAGCCTAAGAGTCATTTGTGGAAGTAGTTGTATTTTTTTAAAAACCTTTTTGACTAGGACATTTGCTCAATAAGCTTATTCAGAAGGTTATATGAATTTAGTGTATGAGTTGGCCTCTTTGAGTTCATTTAAAGAACAAGCCCTAGAGACTTTGTAAGGCACTAAAAAAAGTTTTTCCTTCAAACTTAATGTACTTAGTATGTGTTAGTCACGATTGACTTTTTTTCCCCCTTCTCAATACAGAGAGAAGGAATATTAAAAATTGTAGTGTATTAAAATCGGAAGAAATCTTAGGCTATTCTGCCTAAACCATTTGAAAAGGAACCTGAAGCCATAAGACAGGGTACATGACTTGCTTGGATTGGTAAAGGGCAAAACTAAGTTTGATAGGCTCTAATAATAATTTGGGAAATGTTAAAATATTTATAGTCTAGTAAATGACTAATTGATAAATCTCAAATGTTTTGGTGTCGAAATAGCTGTCAAGTTTCTGGAAAAAATTCCATCTTGTATCATTTGCCAATGTCTTGTGACTTGGGTATTGATTTTTGTCATTTCAGTGGAGAAATAAAAAGGGCTTATTGGGGATGGAGAATGAGTTAATGTGTACAAAAATTAGGCTTAATTTTTATTTTTTTTTTATTTTATTTTTTTTTCTTTTTGGGTCACACCCGGCAATGCTCAGGGGTTACTCCTGGCTCTGCACTCAGGAATTACTCCTGGCGGTGCTCAGGGGACCATATGGGATGCCGGGGATCGAACCCTGGCCAGCATGGGCCGGCCGCGTGCAAGGCAAACGCCCTACCCGCTGGGCTATCGCTCCGCCCCGGCTTAATTTTTATTTTTATTTTATTTTATTTTTTTTTGCTTTTGGGTCACACCCGCAATGCTCAGGGGTTACTCCTGGCTCTACACCCAGGAATTACTCCTGGCGGTGCTTGGGGGACCATATGGGATGCCGGGGATCGAACCCGGGCCGTCAGGGGCCGGCTGTGTGCAAGGCAAACGCCCTACCTGCTGGACTATCGCCTCCGGCCCCAGGCTTAATTTTTTAGAGTCACTGTGTGTAGTTATGTATTTGTCGGGGACGCCGCTGGGGTCCCCGACAGTGTCAGGACAGAAGTTCTGTTCTACCTCCCAGGACACGGGGGGAACAGATGAAAACTCATGAGTCCTGCGCAGCTCCAAAAAGGCTTTTAATAGTACAAAAGCTCTTCCACAGCAATCCAATATAATGAAAGAACTCTAGCTCTGGTCCGAACTTAGACCATACAAAAGAGCCTAAGTCTCCCACCAAAGAGAGGATGTCACCCGAGATGAGTCCTACCCAGATGAAGGACCAAAAGGCCAAAGAGCAAAAAGCCAAAAGCTGCAGGAGCCAAAAGCCAAAGCCAAAAGGCTAAGGGGCCTCAAGTCAGTCTCCTTATATACACCAAAGTACTCCAGGGAGGGTCGCATCAAAAGAACCCTTAACAGAGTGTAGTGCCACACCCTATTGCAGGTATAAACAAAGGTTACACCAAGGACTAATCTCTTCTTCTGAGATTATCTTTTATGTAAAACACCTGAGAGAGATGGGGGCTGGTATAAAGTAATACATCTTAACTTCGTGAGCTTCATGTAATCTAGATGGTGCCCACAAAGTCCTTATTATTATTATCTGCACCAGGGTGATTCTGAGTATCTTGTTCTTGTGTACTGAAAGGGTCACCCTTGCCTGCTTAGAGCAAACTAGTATCATACTAGTTTTCCTATAGACTAGTATAGGAAGTCTACGTTGAGACTTCCTATAGTCTCAACGTAGCCAGGGTGGCAGTCTCCTGGTAAATTCTAACTGTCCCACGCTGGGTGCAGTGGGTATAAAGAGGAGCTGTGCCCAATCTAGAAAACATTGAAGTCTTAGTAGATGTATAAGTCAGAAGTTATTCAGTCAAGGTGACTTCTGTAACTGCCACACCCTCTAGCAGTGTTTACATAGAAGAGAGGTCTCATTAGAATGAACCTTGGCTTAAAATAGATTAAGCTGGGAGTGGGCAAAACAACAAAGCTCCCAGATTAGCTAAACCTGTCCTCCAACACGTATTAAAACAAGTGTCAGTTCTTTAGGTAATAATTTGATACCACTAGATCGATCTTAAATGACAGCAGGTCTTTTAAGAATTATATTTCTTTATCTGTTTTTTTTTAATTAGGCAAATGATGTGCTCATGACAACTCAGTTACTATGGTCAGAAGATAGTATGTTGCTGGGATTTGCAGAATTCAAGTAACTTTTTAAAATTAGGGCTGAGTTTTTTCTTTTTTTTAGAAGTACAGCATAATTTCCTTTAATTTTTTTTGTGTGTATGGCCTAATGTACTTTAATAAAACAGGTTGAAACAGATTTAGGAATGATTTATTTACTTGAGGCACTTTTCTCTTTAATGTCCCTCTCTAAATACTGAGTTTGTTTGATAATAGTCACTTTTATATACAATTGATGGATTTGTTTGCAGATTTACCTGAAAGGGGAGCTCAAATCATAAATTTTGTTTAAGCTCTAGTTTAGTGCTTGCTTTTCCCTGGCTTTTGGAAAGCTAAGGTTCATTCTTCATCATGAATACATACTATTATTCTATGAAAAGTTTAACTTTGCCTCAGAAATGGGATTGGTTTTGTGGTGAAGAAACAGTAACTGGTTTTATCTTGCTTTTTGGGTCACACACAGTGATGCTCCGGGGTTACTCCTTGGCTACTACACTCAGGAATTGCCCCGGAACCATATGGGCTGCCAGGAATTGAACCTGGGTTGACCTTGTGCAAGGCAAACACCCTCCCCTCTGTATTACTGCTCTGGCCCAGTAACTTAATTTCTTCACTGTAATTATTAAATAATAGAACGGAATCTTTCCCATTGAATATTGAGAATTTTTTTTCTCCTTTTTATAAATTGTGCCACATTTCTTATTTTTTTGGTATGAGACTCTCAAGCAATAACTAAATTTCAGGGACTAAATCTCAGAATATTTTGTTTGTTTGGTTTAATTCTTGGAGTCACTGATGAGGAAGGAGGATAGATAAAATTCTCAAGGGTAGCTGGGCAGATTAAATAGTGATTGGTGACTTGTTTGAAATAATTCTTTTGTCTTTTCTAAACAGGAAAGAATAGACATAAATACGGGATAGTTTTAGGTAATATTTAAAAAAATACATAGACTGATTGCCCTAGGAAGTAACCTCGTGAATAGGAATTGAAACTCAAGGTTTAGATTGTTTTAGTGTTTTTATTTTTAATTAATATACTTTGTTTTTTAGTTTTAAAGGGTTAAATGCCTTATTTACTTCCCCCTGACCTTTAGTATTGGAATTCCCATTGTAAGAATTTGGAAAGAAGAGTTGTTTTTGTGTAAAACAAATTGGTAATCTATTGTTGCCTAGTGACTAAGTTCATGTCTTGACATTCAGATTTTAGTGCCAGATCCTGGTCATTGGATAGTCCATCCTAGTTGATCCCTATGGAAATACTCACCTAAAGTTGGAATCATCCTAGACCTGTTGGAATCATCCTAGACCTGTTGTTTGGGTTTTCTGGTAGTTTATTAGATGCGGGGGTGTTTAGTTAAAAAAGCTCAAATTACAATTTTTGGAAATGTTAGTATATCATGAAATAAAGTTATTAGATTTAGCGCTCCATATTCTTCATATTGAATTTTAGCATGTTATATTTTATTTAAACACAGGTTTAGAAGAATAGATGAGACTTGGTGCTGCCTGAATTTAGGCCTGAAGATGGCTCTTTTTCTGCAGTAAAATAGTAATTAAGAATTAAACTATCTGGAATCAAATCCTGGCTAAGGTATAATTGTGTCACTTTAGGAATTTTTGTGCTCACTTCCTGTCTTTAAATGGGATGTAATGAGTGTATGCACACCGCACCCACCCACCTACTCACATACCCACACACATCGCACTCCACGCCCATTTGGGGTATTTCCTTGCACATAAAAATATTAACTGATGGAACAGCATATTTTTTGAGGCTGTCTTAGATGGTATTTATGAAGATTTTTTTAAAAAATGTATTTACGCTTTCATGCTTGAAAAATTATGAAGCAAAGTTAAAAGATTGTTGAGGGTGGTTTGGTGTGGTGCCGGACCTGTTGGTACTGGTTGTGAGGGGCAAATTTTGGGACATCTGGGCTGCATCTACCCATGTTTGATACTCTGGGAGTTGGCTGTCAAGGGACTTGACCCCTCAACCGCACTCAAGTTTGAGCTGTGGCATCCTGACCACCCTATCCTGAAGGAATATCGTAACTATTGCTGTAATTTTACGAAACTTTTGATTTTGGTATCATTGGTGCTTTCAGATTCTTTGATTTTTTTTTTCTCCTGACTAATTTCATGAATTTACTTTCCTAGATGCAGCTCTTCAGAATTACTAATTTTTTAAAATTTGCTAAGATCTCTCTTCCTTTGGGATCATTCCTAAAATATTTATCAACTGGAATTGAAAACACTTGTCTATTCTACTAGTCTCTGGGCCCTTTTGAAAATATAATGTTTTAATTTTTGATGGTCAACATTTAAAAAATATTTTAAAGTATATGTCACTTTTTTTTTTTTTTTTTTTTTTTTTTTTTTTGCTTTTTTGGGTCACACCGGCAATGCTCAGGGGTTTCTCCCTGGCTCTGCACTCAGGAATTAACTCCTGGCAGTGCTCCGGGACCATATGGGATGCCGGGATTGAACCCAGGCCGGCATAGGCCGGCCCTGTCCAAGGCAAACACCTTACCCGCTGGGCTATTGCTCTGGCCCCTGTCACTTTTTTTTCTTACCAAGTTAAAAATAGTTGTAGACATTAAGGGCAGCTTTATCTGTATTCCTTGCCTGTTATTTTTTCCCCACAGCAGATTTTTATATTTGGAGAGTTGGCTATACTATATAATGGAAATAACTTTGAGGCAGAACACTTGGGTAATCTGTGTTACCCAGTGATCCTGTGTAAGGAACTTAATTTTTTTTTTTTTTTACTTTTTGGGTCACACCCGGCAATGCTCAGGGGTTACTCCTGGCTCTGCAGTTAGGAATTACTCCTGGCGGTGCTCGGGGGACCATAAGGGACGCCGGGATCAAACCTGGGCCGGCACAGGCCTGCCGCGTGCAAGGCAAACGCCCTACCTGCTGGGCTATTGCTCCGGCCCCAGGAATTTAATTTCTAATGCTGATTTATAAGTAACATATTTTACTGACTTCATTGGATTGCTGAGGATTGAGTGGTATACTGTGTGAAGTGTAGTGCTATATACAAATAATGAAAAGATGGGGCCCAGAGCAGCTGTACTATAGATAGTAGGGCGCTCCTTCCATGTGGCTGACTCTAAAAAAAAATAATTTATTTGTTTTGTTTTTGGTATTTTTTTGGTCATACCTGGCTGTGTTCAGGGCTTACTCATGGATCTGTGTTCAGGGATCTCTTCTGGTGGTGCTCAGGGGGCAATATGAGGTGCTGGTGATTGGACCTAGGTTGGCTCCATGCAAGGCCAGCACCCTACTGACCATATTATCTCTCTAGCTCAGAAAATCTTTTGGTGTGGTGGTGTGTTGGGCAAGACCCAGCTATGCTCAGAGTGTACTCCTGGTTCTGTGATTCGGGGTCACTACTGGCGTTGCTTGGCATTGCATATGTGGTTGAGCCCTGGTTGAGTGCATGCAAGGCAAGTGCCTTACCTCTACTATATTTCTGGCTCCCCAGAAACCCCCCTTTTTTTTCCTGGGGATCAGAATGGAAGGAAGGGGGAGAGAGAGAGAGAGAGAGAGAGAGGAGAGAAGAAAGAAAGGAGAGAGGACTTATGCTTTTCCCGAGCCCTAAGACTCATGCATATATTATTTGTTTGTTTGTTTGTTTGCTTTATGGGTCACACTCGGAGATGCTCAGGGGTTTTCCTGGCTCTGCATTTAGGAATTACTCCTGGCAGTGCTTGGGGAACCATATGGGATTCCAAGAATTGAACCCGGGTAGGCCGTGTGCAAGGCAGTTGCCCTCCCAACTGTACTATCATTGCTCCAGCCGTCTTTCATGGCTCTTAGACTGATAAAACCCTCTGTAGGCTGTGGAGCCCCAGAAGGCTAAGGCAGGTGCTTTGCACATGGCAGTACAGAACTGCATTGTTGGGGAGCTGCTAGGGTCCCCTAAAAATATCAGGAACGAGTTCCCTTCAACTTCCAAGGCCGCGGGAATGGATGAAAACTTCAGGAGTCCAGCACAGTTCCTAAAGGCTTTTCCTAAATACCAATAAAACAAGCTCTGCTACTGCAATCCAAGATAATGGGATTCCCCAGACCCTTGGCCAGAACTTAGACCATGCACTTGGGCCAAGTCCCGCACTGAAGTGGTGAAAGCCCATTTATATGTTTTGTTTTAGGCCGCAACCAGCAGTGCTCTTGGCTTATTCCTGACAGGCTCATGTGTGGTGCTGGGGCTCAAACCCGGGTTGGTTGTCATTGTTCAATTGAATATTCTAAGCATTTGCACATTTTCTTTTGTGAACTTTGGAGGTTTTTTTTTTTTTTTTGTTTTTGCTTTTTTTTGGGGTCACACCTGGCAATGCTCAGGGGTTACTCCTGGCTCTGCACTCAGGAATTACTCCTGGTGTGGCTCAGGGGACCATATGGGATGCCTGGGATGGAACCCGGGTCGACTGCTTGCAAGGCAAACGCCCTACCCACTGGGCCGTCGCTCCGCCCCCAACTTTGGTGTGTTTATTAGTCAGCTTTTCAGAATGGAGTGAGAAGAAAATCTTTGTAAGAGTGCTTTTATTTAGTTTTGCATATGGTTTAAAATTGATTATTTGCATGAGAAAACTTGACTGGTTTATGATTGACTTAATCATATAAATCTCTTTACCATAAGTTTGTGTTTATTTAACTTTTCAGATGGGTTTTTATAAAGAGCATACTTTTTGACTTTTGTGACGAGAATTAGCATTGCAGTATCAGTGTATATGCTTTTCATTGAACCAGAGAAATAGTCCAAGGTTTAAGATTAACTTGCCTGTGGGTAACCCCTGTTCGTTCCCTGATCTGGCATGTGGTCTGCCAGGCACTGCCAGGAGTGACCTCTGAGCCCTGCCATGTGTAGCCCAAACTCTGATACCCCCCAAAAGTGCTCTGTTAAGTAATGTGAATAATGGCTTATTTGTAAGTATCCTTAGATAATTTATACGTATCCTGAGAAAAGCTGTTTGTTATCATTAGCAAACAATTTTCAAATACTTAAGAATGATTAAGAAATATAAGAATTTAAATAATAAAGAATTTTAGTTTCGGAGATGGTTCAAAGGACTGAAATGCATACTTTGCATGCAAGGGGTCCAACTTTGATCTCTGGCACTCGCGTGGTCCCCAAAGCAGTGAGTTGGCCCCCTAAGCATGGCAAGGTGTGGCCCAAATGCCAAAACAAAACAACAGCGTCAACAAAAGCGTTTCATCACCTTTAGGTTAGTTGAGAATGCTGTGCTGTTATTGTTGACTCCTTTTGTGCAGCTAAAGGTAATCTCAGAGACATCTGATCCTTTATTTTATCAGTATGTATATGGCGATTGGTTATGATTTAGACAAAAAGATTATTTTATAACTCAAACAATGAAAGATGAAAGTAATGTATCGAATGATTATTGACATACACATTTCCATCTATAGAGGTAAACTTGGGAAATGGCAAAATTATCTTGACTATTTTGAGTTCAGTAACTCAAAACCTCACAAATATATTAATCTCAGCATGTCTAATCTTACTTGGACCTGTAGTAATGGTAAGATTACCCTGGGAACTAATTTATCCTTCCTTCCACATACCCTCTAGGCATTAGAGAGTAACTAGTTCATTTGGGGCTCCCAAGCAGTGCTTCTGTTTTTGGTGACCACAATGTTCAGTGATTAATTGGTATTTGTAGGTAAACTGAAAAGATGGACATAGATGATGATGCTCGTTGAGGAATAAGACAAAATTAGGATTTTTTTGAGGGGGTAAAGGTTCTGGAGGTCATATTAAGTTTGGTTTAGGACTTGTCAAATCTCAGAATGTTTAGTAGACTGTGGATATACTAATACTGTATCTCAAAAAATTGGTTAGATACAGAAGTTGATGATTCCTAAGTGCTTATATTAGTCATAGCTGAAATGGTGGAAGTAAATAGAATCATCTAGGGAAAGGAATAGAGGAACAGACAAAGAGACCAGTGCTTGGGGGCAAAGTAATGGGGTAGCCTAAGGAAAAATAATCCAGACTAAATAGAACAGTAAGATACAGTAATACAGGAAATCTTTACAGAAAGAGTATTGTCAAAAATCCAATTTTCATAGTATGAATGGAGAATAGATTTTAAAGGTGTAGAGGTTGGGTTAGGCTTTTTGAAAATATTCACTGCATTTGGCTCTTGACATTTTAATTGGATCATCACCTAAGTGAGAGGGGATGTTGAAAAAGGAAGGAACATGTATGTAGATGTCACTGATAATGTCCAACATCCAGCACTGTTCATGATTCAATAAAGTATTGTTCCTGTGTGGCTAATTTCTTCCATCATTATAAAAAGTCGTACTGGAACAGTATGTGCTGTATTTAGATTTTGGGTCATGCACTCTTTTTTAAAAAAAAGCTTTTTGAAGAGTAATTCACATACCAGAAAGTAATATTCAGGAGATGGTTTTATAATTAACTTAAGTTTTTTTTTAAAGGTGTCCTTTTTAGAAGGATAAAAGTTTCTTTGAGATGATGTATAAAGAGGATGTTATCACAAATTTATATCTACATGCAAAATTAACATGTCACATTAGTTTCCAAACTTGAGTTTTAGAAGAATGGAAAATTTGCAGTGGGCTTGTGGTGGATGAGGAAAGTTAAGAACTACAGTCGGGGGCCAGAGCGATAGCCCAGCGGGTAGGGCGTTTGCCTTGCAGCGGCCGGCCCATGCTGGCCCGGGTTCGATCCTCGGCATCCCATATGGTCCCCGAGCATCGCCAGGAGTGACTCCTGAGTGCAGAGCCAGGAGAAACCCCTGAGCATTGCTGGGTGTGGCCCAAAAAAAAAAAAAAAAAAAAAGAACTACAGTCGGTAAGAGTAGTTTGTTTTTTTTTTTAAGTGGGGCACTTCTAGCTGTGCTCAGGCTTTCTCCTGGCTCTGCTCAAGGTTCATTCCTGGGGTGATTATTGGGGGACAGTATATGGTGCTGGAGATTGAACACGGATCAGGTGTATGCAAGGCAAGCACCCTACCTACTGGTTCAGAGTTGGCATTTGTTTTTGACAAGATTGAACAAATATGGGGCAAGATTGGGTCTGTAGTGGCATGGTCAAGGATATATAGATGAGAAAGGTAGGATCTTAATAAGTTGAAGACAGTGAATTATATAATGTCTTTCTTTGCCCAAAGTATCTTTTGTAATAGATAGCTCAAAGCCAGTTTACTGTTTTAAATTCTGATTATTCTTTGGACGGCTCAAAATTCAACCTAGATAAGTTTTCTTAATGTTTTTTTTTCGCTAGTTTCCAGACTGTTGGGAGTAATTAGCAGATTTTTTTTCTCTCTTCACTTCCCTCCTGCGCTCACCCCTTCCCTACATTGTGGTTGATGTTGTGCTTACCTGGAGTTGCACACACAGTTGGCTGGTGGGCTCGCGCTTTTAGCTGTGGTACTTGTGGGCAGCACTTGTGGTACCTGGCCCAGGTGTTTAAGCATTTAGATTCAGTACTCAGTAGGGTTTTTCCTTCTGTTGTGGGATTTTTTACGTACATGGCTGCAGTGTGGCTGGGAACCCATTGTAGCACATTATGTTACAGATGACAAAGATGCTAGGATTGCATTCAGTGTTTGTGACTACACTAAGAATTTCAACTCAGAACTGCATGCATTCAAAGTCACTGAAATATTCCTTCATGCCCTGTGCTGATTCTTAACAATTTATTTCTCTCCTGTAGCTATTTCACATAATCGTGTAATTGTTACATACTTTATAAATGGAACATCACTCTGAAATAACCATCTTTGTGTGTTTCAGAGGAACATTTAGATTTATTTTTTTTTTTTTTTTTTTTAAATATTTGTACCACACCTGGTAGTGTTCAGGAATTGCTCCTGGCTCTGTAGTAATGAAATTACTCCTGCTGGTGCGGGGACCTTGTAGGATGCTGGGGATCGAACCCATATTTTCCTTGTTCAAGACAAGCCTTGACCACTGTATATCAGTCCTATCCTAGGAGCAATTAAATTTCAGTGAAGAATTCCATTGCAACAAAGATTCTGAACTGTATTCTTTTCTTTTTTTTTTTTTTTTTTTGGTCACACCCGGCAATGCTCAGGGGCTACTCCTGGCTCTGCACTCAGGAATTACTCCTGGCGGTGCTCGGGGGACCATATGGGATGTTGGGGATCGAACCCAGGTCGGCACAGGCCGGCTTGTGCAAGGCAAATGCTCTACCTGCTGGGCTATTGCTCCGGCCCCTAAACTGTATTATTTCTAGGATGTGGTTAAATGGACTTTTCTTTAATGGGTATTTTTTAAAATGGCTCTTTATGTTTTCTTTTTTAAACCAGAAATCCTAAAGACTGTGTTCTTTCTCCAGGTTCTATTTTATATAGTGTTTCTTTCTAATTACTGAACAGTGTAAATGATATGTACCTACCTAATAAAAATCTTTATATTTTTGGTTACAGGAACAATGATATGCCATGTTATATTTTTTGTAATTATCACAAAAGTATTAGGCATATGCTTTGTTAATGCCGATTTGAAGAAAGTAAGTCAGAATTAATGTTAAGATCACTTATGGCACATTCTTTTTTTTTAAATTTTTTTTCCCCCAAATTTTATTACACCACTTTTAGACATACAATTGCAAGATGCTCATGTAGAGTTTTGGTTCTACAGTGTTCCAACACCCATCTCTCCACCTGAACCCATCTCCCATCACCAATGTTCCCACCTCCTTCCTCCCTCCCATACCTCAACTACTTGGCGGGTTCTGTATATCTTTTCTCTCCTCTCTATCTCTCCCTCCCGACAAACTTTTCCTACACATCGTAGAATGCAGTACATTAAAGGACATAACTGTTTCCACTAGTTTGATGGACATAGGGGCCTCATGATCAGCATCTGGACAGCAAAGGTGGCGGCTAGTGTGGTGGGCGAGTCTCATCCGGCTGTTCTGGGACCCCCAGAGGTGATGGGCCCACTCTCAAAACCCATCTGTCCTCCTGGGAGCCCCATGGTCAGCTGAGCCTGGGAAGAGCAGAGTTCCAGCTTCCCCAGCCGCTTTTGAGACTGCATTCTATGGCTGGTCGCCCTAGGGCAGCTCCTGGGTGGGGCCACCAGGCTCAACAAAATGGAGGGGGAAGGGACTTATGGCACATTTTTAAGGTAAATCATGGAAGAAGAGTTTGAGTTCTAATGCTGAATTGGAATTGGAATTCTAAATCTTTTCTCAGCATTTAGCAATTAGGATTAGTCATTAGCATCTTTGACTTTTTGCATTTTCATTTCATATAATTGTCATTAAAATGACTTTTTTGCTTAGTACATACATAGATTCTGTAAGGAGGGAGATGATAGATTTATTATCTTGCTGTGTCCAGTTATTTAAGCACTGTTGACAGTGGTAATTGCAGAGAATATTAGTTCTGCTTAAACTTCACTAGCGTGCATCAGATTTTCATCTTATAGAAAACAAATGGAATGGTTGTAATGTTGATAGGACTTTGTCAGTGGTCTTTAGATAATTTCTGTGTATATATAGAGTGATCACTTTCTAGTTTTACATTGTTAATGGTTAAGTCCAACTTTATAGTTATCCCAGTGTGTGGAGGGGATGGGTGTTGGAACACTGTATATCTGAAACCCAATCATGAATAGCTTTGTAATAATCTATTTATTGCATGGTGATTTCATTAAAAAGAATAAAAAGTTATGCCTTTTTTGTTGGTAGAAAAGCAGAATTAAGTATATTGCTATACTAATGTTTAGATCAACATGTTGAATAATTTTTATAGGACACAGTTTTAGTAGCTACTTTGAAAATGAAAATATAGTTTGTGAAGTTCTTTTTTTTTTCTTTTCTGCTTTTATGGGTCACACCCGGCAATACTCAGGGGTTTCTCCTGGCTCTGCATTCAGGAATTACTCCTGGCGGTGCTCGGGGGACCATATGGGATGCCGGAGATCATACCCAGGCCGCACAGGCTGGCTGGCGTGCAAGGCAACGCCCTACCGGCTGGGCTATCGCTCAGGCCCCTAGTTTGTGAAGTTCTTGATACTGTTTCTTCTTAATTTTTTTTTAATTTAATTTTATTCTTTTCCCCCCAAATATTATTACACCATTTTAGACATACAATTGAAAGATGCTCATGTAGAGTTTTGGTTCTACAGTGTTCCAACACCCATCCCTCCACCCAAACCCATCTCCCATCACCAATGTCCCCACCTCCCTCCCCCTCCTGCACCTCAACTACTTGGGAGATTCTGTATGTCATTTCTTTCCTCTTTATATCTCCTTCCCAACAAACTTTCCTGCTCTTTGTGGAATACAGTGCATTAAAAGATGTTACTGTTTCACTATTTTAGTGGGCTCGAACTGGTTTTTGCTCTGTTGATCTGGTCGTGAGGCAGTTTCCCAGTGTCCGGACAGCGAAAATGGTGGCTAGTGTGATGGGCGAGTTTCATCCGGCTGCTTCTGGGACCCCCCAGAGGCGATGGGCCAACACCCAAAACCCATCTGCCCTCTTCGGGATCCCATCGTCAGCTGGGCTCAGCGCGAGCCGAGTTCCAGCCTCCCCAGCCGCTTGTGAAGCTCTGCATGCTAGTCCCGGGCAGCTCCTGGGCGGGGCCACCAGGCTCGACAAAATGGAGAGGGGAATGGCCGAACCCTGACTCCATCTGGACGAATTCCCAGTGATTCCCGCTTCTGGGAGCCGCCTCCCTGGGCTCGAACTGGTTTTGCTCTGTTGATTTGGTCGTGAGGCAGTTTCCCAGCGTCCAGACAGCGAAAATGGTGGCTAGTGTGATGGGCGAGTTTCATCTGGCTGCTTCCGGGACCCCCAGAGGCGATGGGCCAACACCCAAACCCATCTGCCCTCCTCGGGAGCCCATCGTCCGGCTCTGTTTCTTCTTAATTTTTAATGTTACCTCACCTTTCCTCTTTGCTTTGACTAAGGATTTTACTATCTTAGGAGCTCAAATAGAATTTTCACTTGAATTATATTATGTTTGAAATTCTTTGTAATATTTAATTTATTGAGAATTGTGGAAATAATGTTTTTCACCTCCAGTAAATTGAACTTTCTTTTGAAAAAAAATCAACATTTTGTAAAACTTGGTAAAACTCTTTGAGGGGAGGGTTTGTGTTATTCCAGGCTCTGTGCTGGGAGTCACTGTAGGGGCAGGAGATGGGGGGGAATGACAAATAGTGTTGGGGACAGTACAAGCCCAGGGGTCCAAATGGGGTTGGATCAAGGCATCAAGGCAAGCATCTTCATCCCATCTCTTTGGTCCCCAAACTTGGTAGAGCTCTTAATGTCTATCAGTTGATACATATTGCGCCATCATTTAGCATTAAGTATGTCCATCTGAGAGGCCTGAATTCTTATATTTTCTTTTTAGATTAAAGTGGTTCTTTGAGGTTAGACACACTGTACCCTGTTATATCATAGGTAATCCATACTCACGCACTAAGTGATCTTTAAAATTTGCCAGATTTTTCAAAAGTTTCTGTTGTAGTTACTGTAACTTTTGGTAAGAACCTTTATTTAAGTATCTAGATTATAAACTACACTTACAAATTTTGTTTTATTATTTTTTTTTCTTTTTGGGGTCACACCTGGCAATATTCAGAGGTTACTCCTGGCTCTGCGCTCAGGAATTACTCCTGGCGATGCTCAGGGGACCATATGGGATGCCGGGGATGGAAACAAGCCAGTCGCGTGCAAGGCAAATGCCCTGCCCACTGGACTATCACTCCGGCTCCAGAACTTTTAACTTCAACTCCACACATTGTAAATTACAGTCAAGAATGGATTTAGACTTATTCTTTTTTAAATTAAAAAAAATGTTTTTTTTTTAATTTAAGATGGTTTAAAATCTGAATCACACTCAGTGGTGCTCAGTTGCTACTCCTGGTGCAGTGCCCATTGCAGGGGACCAAGCTGTGCCAGGGATTATACCCGGGTCTCTGACAGTACAAGCAAGTGCTCATCCTGTTGAGCTATTGTCTCTGGTCCATGACTCATTCTATTCTCTTACTGCAGTTTTGTTGTATGAATGTTTGAAAGGCGGAAACTTCCTGGCACATGGGCCTTCTTCAGTGCCATTTAAGTCTATTAGAGAATCTCTGTAACAGTAAACTTAAAAAGGGAAGACTTTGGCGTCTCAGTTGCTTACCGAAGACTTGACTACTATTTTGGTAATATTTAATATTACTATTAAGTATAGCTTTTGTTATGTCAAGAATAGAGCCTAAAGAAAGAAACCTCTTTCTTTAGGACCAGGCGACTACTTGCTTCAGTTACTGACTGAGAATCTCAAGTGATTCTTTTCAGAATAAAAGTCTGTTCCAAAAAAAAAAGGCAGCTTATTCCTAGAGACATTTTTCTTTTTTTATTTTTCCTAGATAAAGAGCCTTGCACACTGCCATCCCGAGTTCTATTCTCGGCATCCCATACAGTCCTCTGAGCACCTCCAGGAGTAATTCCTGAGTGCAGAGCCAGGAGTAACCCCTGAGCATCTCCGGATGTGACCTAAAAAAGAAAAAAAAAAGTTAGCAGCCATTTTTTTTTAATTTAATTTTATTTTATTATTCCCCCCCCCAGTATTATTACACCATTTTAGACATACAATTGAAAGATGCTCATGTAGAGTTTTGGTTCTACAGCGTTCCAACACCCATCCCTCCACCCAAACCCATCTCCCATCACCAATGTCCCCACCTTCCTCCCCCTCCCACACCTCAACTACTTGGTGGGTTCTGCATGTCATTTCTCTCCTCTCTATCTCCCCCCCCCGCCAAACTTTCCTGCTCCTCGTGGAATGCAGTGCATCAAAAGACACCACTGTTTCCACTATTTTAATGGACCGTGCTGCTGCAAGCGCCCGCCGCGACCTGGGCTCGAACTCGTTTTGCTCTGTTAATCTGGTCGTGAGGCAGTTTCCCAGCATCCGGACAGCGAAAATGGTGGCTAGTGTGATGGGCGAGTCTCATCCGGCTGCTTCCAGGACCCCCCAGAGGTGATGGGCCCACCCCCAAAACCCGTCTGCCCTCCTGGGGATCCCATAGTCAGCTGGGCCCCGGGCGAAGCCGAGTTCCAGCCTCCCCAGCCGCTTGTGAGGCTCTTCATGCTATGGCTGGCGGCCCCAGGGCAGCTCCTGGGCAGGGCCACCAGGCTCGACAAAAATGGAGGGGGAATGTAGCAGCCATTTTTAAATGGCAGACACTCAGTTTAAATAATTTGCTCTACCTAGTTAGATATCTCAATACAGAGAAACGCTAATCGATTTTAATTTAAGTCATCGGGTATGGCCGTGATCAAGCATGGAATCCATCAAACATGCACGGCCATTTAAGGCATGTGCTCTACCATTGAGCTCCAGCCCTGGCTGGTTTTACTTATGATGGACATTCTGTGTTGCATTTGAACCAGATTCTTGACCCAAGAAGTTTTTTCCTTTCTTGGGCATATGTTTATATACACATATGTGGTGCATGCTTTGATTTCTATGACAAGAATTTTTTTTTTTTTTTTTTTTGGTTCACTCACACCCTGTGATTCTCAGGCGTTACACCTGACTTCACTCAGCAGTTAACTCCTGGCAGTGCTGCTGGTGGTGGGGTGACATACAGGATTCTGGGGATCTACCGCTGTAGTATCTCACGGCCCTATGATAAGAATCTTGACTGTTCTCTATTCCTCAATAAGAACAGAAGTGTTTGCTTAGTGTTAGTACCTTATTTGATATTGTATTTACTGTTTTGGGTGGGCTCTCAAGAAGAGGGCTGGGGGTGATAGGCAATTGGTTAAATGAGGTGTCAAAGATATATACCCAGGTGTTACCGTGGTGGTGGTGTTAGTGGCCTCCTGGGATGCACGCTAGAATGCTTGGGACCCCCTTGTACTGGGAATTGAACCCAGGTAACACATACAGTGCATCTTAACCACTATACTATCTCCCAGCCCCTCCCTTAATGTTTTGAATAGCTATTATTCTTTACATTAAAAAATTTCAATTACGTAGACATTTTTAAATATTAAAACTGATAGCTATCGATCTGAATCATTTCATTAAGGATGACTTCTTTAACAACCAATGCTAAACGTTACATAATCCAGTTTTCCCTCTATGTGATATGGTAATGCTTTGGTGATGCCCTTACTTTCTGCACAAAATGTTTCTTGTTCACCTTATTTTTTTCCTACCTAGCCCTAGACTAGTCATTCTCCAAGGAACATAATTCTATTTAACGTGGAATATAATTAAGAAAACAAGATCTGAGTGTTAGATGTTTTATGTCTATCCGATCATTACTGTTTTCACTCTTTAAGTGAAGATTTATAAAATTCTAAGTCTGTATGTGTGTTCATGACTTTTATATAAAACCATGAGCATTGATATTTTCAGTGCCCATGTGTCTTAGCTATAGCCTTTCTTTTTCTCTATCACTGTATGTCCCTTTTCAGCCATGAGAAATGTTTCTTATCCTAAATATATACATGGATTAGCTTAACTCCCTTGTAAGAAGTATATAAGAAATAAATATATGGCATAACAAGGAATACGTGTTTGATCTTTGCCTTTTGATTCCTGACAGAAAGCTGAAGCACCTAAATCCCTTGGAATTTCCAGAGGGATAGGATCATCTTTTGTTTTAATGAGGTGCCTCTTGGTTGCTCCTTTGATAGTTTTGGGGGAAGGAACTGGTCCCTAGAAAGACCCAGGCAAGATTAGATAGTTGAAACTTTCAACCCTACTCCCACATCTACCACTGGGGTGTGGGAAATTGGACTTTGATCCGATCAAAATGACTAGTCATTTAATCAGCTGGCCAGAGCGCTTGTGAATTGATGACTGCCTACGGGTGCTAGGAGCGTTGTGCACCTGCTCTGGCCCTCTCCCTTACCTTTTCTCAGGAAGCTCTGGCCTGTCTCACTATCTCAGGGTTTTACAAAGTGGATGATAGTAACGAGTGGGGAGGGGAGGGAAAGAGGTCTAAGGCGGGTTGATGTGGAATTGTAAGGATTCAGGGGCATGGTAATAAGAATCTTGATGGCAATTGACTTTAAATTTCTAGGGGTTGCTGGGTGAAAAAAAAGGTGTTTTTTGTTTGTTTTTTTTGTAAGGGAGCAATAAGACAAATAACTTTGGGAATCTGTTTTGTTTTGTACTTTTCTGTAGGTGCTACTGAAGGACTGTTTCTAGATTGTTTCCTTAGAATAAATGATAATAAATAATTGTTCTGAGTTCTTTGAGCCAATTTAGCAAATTTTCCACCTCTGGAAGGAGGTAGTAATGGAGACTCAGAATTTATATAACCTGTCAGTCAGAAGTACAGGTGGCAATCGGATTTGTAGCTAATGCGCCAAGTATGTGTGGGTAGTTTGCGGTATAAGCCCCTTACCCAGTAGGGTTTGAGTTACCTGGGGTAGTGTTAGAAAGGGATTGAAATGAGGGATGGACACCCAAGTTGGATATCCAGAGAGTTGGAAATTTTGTGGGTGGTATGAAAAGTACATCTGATTGGTGTCAGAAGGGTTGCAAATAAAAAAGTTTAGAATAGGCAATCTCCCAATTCCTCTCACCTTTTTCCCTCTGCCACAGGACTACCAGCCCTCTTCCTCTGCGATCTTCCTTCTTGCAGCAGCGCTCTATTTTAAATTATTTACTGGCACCAGAGAGACAGTTTGATTCTGAGCACTGCTTAAGCCCCCGACTATTGCAGCTCTAGGGGTTCCTGGTAACCAATGGGTAGTCAGAGAACACCTACACTAGCATGTCTGAGGATGATTCCGGAGTATACTCACACCCTTATAGTGAACTGTTAGAATTGCTGGAAGGGGCCCCTGGCCCTCCTGCGCATTGCCTCGGAGAGCTTCCCTACCAAAGAAAAAGAAAATTGATTTAGTGTCCTTTTACATTCTCTCTGTTGCCTGCTTTTGGGGATATGCTGTAGCTGTTTAGCTTTCAAGAAAATTAAATAATCTAAACTGCTCTGAATTTACTTTGTAATTGTAGATTTTGGTGAGTTTTTCTTCTCAACCACATTGAAAAGCATCCCTCATATATAACTGTAGAACTTCTGTGTCTTGTTATGGGGCAACAATTGGAAATGTCCAGGACTTAATCTGGTTCTGTATACTCAGGAACCAGTCCTAGTGGTGTTTAGAGGACAATATGTGGTAACGGATCAGTTGGGTTTGACTATGTGCAAGGCAAACACCCTAACTTTTGTACTATCTCTGTGTACCCCTGCCTTTATTTTTTTAAATATGTGTTTTCTTGGAAGTTTAAAAATGTATGGATAGCCAACAATTTAAGTAATGAGTATATTTATCTATACATTTGTTTGTTTGTTTGTTTGTTTATTTATTTATTTATTTATTTATTTATTTATTTATTTATTGCTTTTTGGGTCACACCCAGCTACGCTCAGGGGGTTACTCCTGGCTCTTCACTCAGGAATTACTTCTGGCTGTGCTCAGGACCATATGGGATGCCAGGAATTGAACCCGGTGGGCTGCATGCAAGGCAAACACCCTACCCGCTGTGCTATTGCTTTGGTCCCAATAAGTATATTTAAATTGCATGTTAAAACTTAGATTATTCTTTTAAAATTAAATGTAAAACAAGCTGATGCTGCGAATTTTGAGTACTGTTTTCTTAAGAAAAAATCTTTACCATTTCCTTCTGATAGTTTATTTCATTGGCACTCTTTACAAATCATAATTTTTTTCTTTTGCAGTTGTTAAAAACAAATTTGGATTTTTTTGTTTATATTGCTTATAATATCCTGTTATTATGAGAATTGCCATCCAAGGAGTAATTCCGAGTGCACAGCCAGGAATCAGACCTAAGCATCACCAGGTGTAGCCCCAAAACTCCTGCCAAAAGAGAAAAAAGATGAGGGAGAAAATTGGCATTCATTTATTTAGCATTTTATCTGCCTTTTTGTTGTTGTTTTGGGAGGAAACAGGGATTGGGTCGCATCTGGTTGTTCTCAGGCCGATCACTTGTGGAGGGCTAGGAGACCATAAGGATGCTGGGGTCAAACCTGGGTACCCCGTGTGTAAGGCCAAGTGCACTGTACTCAGCCCTATTTGCCATTTGTTTAACAACATGTCTAATCAGAAAAAACATTACGGTCTTTGAGTAATTCAGTTGTGACCAAGACAGTTTTATTAGAAGTCAGTTTTTATGGCAGATATCTTTGGTATTTGATATATTAATTTATAAGTTGCTAATTCATGTTTGGATATATATCAAATATGTAAAATTTCTGTTTTATTCTTTAATACTTTATTGTGGTTTCTTAAACTTGTTAACCAATTTAGTGCTCATATTTATTTCTTAATGTGGGTGAGAAAGATTGATTTTTTTTTTTCCGGTTATCTTTTGCTTATAAGTCTTTCGTGCAACATTTGCATTAAGTTTTTCCAAAAGAATTCTTTGACCAGTTGGTTTTGTTCAATGAATAAGGTTGAAAAGATTAACGAATAAGGTTGAAAAGATTAATTAAAATACAGATTTTAATAAATATGTAAATATTTAAACTCTAAAATGGTAATTTTAAAACTACAGAAGTTTATTTTCTTTTTGCATGAGTTTTTGACAGTCCCTCTTTTGAGTTACATGCTACAGAAAATTGAAAAATGGTTCTGTAGAAGTAACACATTCTGATTGTAAAACTTAAAAGAAATTAGAGGAAAAATTCACAGAAAATTGAAAAATGGTTCTGTAGAAGTAACACATTCTGATTGTAAAACTTAAAAGAAATTAGAGGAAAAAAAGTCTGGAATTCATTCTGAGATAAGCATGTTAACTTATTAATTGTATAGTTTTTGTTTGATTTTGTTTAGTTCTGACAGTGTACCTGGTTTTTACTACATAGTAGAAACATATTTGTATATTATAGAGGTGATTATGTTCTACGGTGTCATGATTCACCTTATCGCATTGAAAAATGCTTCTAATGTTAAAAAATTGAAAATTTTAAACTGTTGTGCTGTTTATGCACTGGCAGTGTTCCTAATACTTTATACTATCCTGAACTTATTGTGAGTGACATCAGTTTTAGAACTAACATTTTGGTCTTGAATTTAGAATGTAGAACACTTGAATTCATGCTTAACTGTTATTTATTTTTAATTCTCAGAGAAATCAATGAGAATATTCGGCCTATACTCCATGAAATTGAGCATAGATAGGGGCTGGAGCGATAGCCCAGCGGGTAGGGCGTTTGCCTTGCATGCGGCTGGCCTGTGCTGGCCCGGGTTCCATCCCCGCATCCCTTATGGTCCCCTGAGCACCACCAGGAGTAATTCCTGAGTGCAGAGCCAGGAGTAACCCCTGAGCATTGCCAGGTGTGACCCAAAAAAAAAAAAAAAAAAAAAAATTGAGCATAGATATATTTGATTACTCTAAACAGAAGTTTAAAGCCAGAATTGGTAAATTACAAAGCTGATTTTATTTTTTTTTCATTCTTAGCCTTTTGTTCATAGATTTGTGGAACATTTATTCAGTGCCATTATTCAATCAATAATTAGCATATTTTAGTAGAGGGGTTTACATTGGTGCTTAGCTGGACTCACTGCACAGGGGTTTTGTGGTGCCGGGAATTGAGCTTGGGCCTCCCTGCATGCAAAACCTCTGTTCTCTGCCCCTCAGTAATTTGCATTTTTAAGTGTTGCTACGGTTAAGAAGTTTGTAAAGCCTTGAATAGCTGTACATTGAAAGTTCTTTGAGGAAGTTTAGTTTTGTATATTGGGAAGGAAAAGTCTTAGTGTGCCTTTTCTATTTCTTGCTTAAGACAACTGTTTCCTTTATTTAAAATTTCAGTTACATCTACTTGAACTGTTTTGAAAAGATAGGGATATTCTTTTCTGTTTTAATGTACTGGAACCTTTACAAATGATTGCGTTTTCCTCCCTTCCCTTTCCCTTTGTTGTTGCCGTGATTGGGGATTGCACGCATTTTATTTGTGGTGGTGGAGGCACACTCTAGTTAAGAGTGCTCACTGTGGTGACACTTATTACTGGGGACCAAAACTCGGGGCCACGGGGTCACAGTGGGCATGAGGGTTGATGCTGGCCGTCACACTGCAGACTTGATGCTCGCAAAGGCAGGTGCTTTCCTTTCACTGTTCTTAGTCTCCAGTCCCAGTAGGAAATTCTTGCACGTTAAAAAGAACGGCTTCCTAATTTTCATTTCATTGTGGAAGTAATACATATTTATATACATCTTAGAAGACTGAGGAAAAGAGAAACCAAATAGGCCTCATTAAAATTCCATTGTTAAAAGATAATGCTGATGTATCATTTTGGAATGTTTTTCTTTTATTTCTTCCTTTATCTCAAGATAGGTTTTATATTTTTTCTCAATTAATATTAATTGAATGCTGTGTGCTAGGTACTGTCTTTGGTGGTAAATAAAGATTTACAAACTCTGCCTGAACTTGTAACTTAGATTCTGGTGGCATTTTAGGTATAATTTTATATCATGATGTTGTAGTTGACTGTAACCGAGGATTTAGTGTAAGCATTTATAATAGCTGTGTGATAGTTCCTTGTGTGGATGTGTCATGATTTATTTTCAGTATTGTTAGGCCTTTAACTTTTTACTATTATGCAGTGACCCTGAGCCTTGTTCCATGAGATTAGAGCTTTGAAATATCAATATTCTCTTTTACTCACATTTAATCTCTGGTTTCATTCTAATTAATAATTCTATAAAATCTTGCCTACCCAATTCTTTTATAACATCACAGTCTTCCATCTAAACTACCTGTATTGATGTACTTACTTGAGTAAGACTGTAAGACTCTTGAATGACAAGTTACAGAAAATTTTGGGTAATGAGGATCTTTTGCAGAATGTTCTATAACAAAGTTCTGAATATGCTCATTGTCAACCTCTGCAGACTCCCTTCATTCCTTCCATCCTCTCCTTTTTCTGGTGCAGTTCGGTTGAATTCATTTGTCTTGCCTGGATCTTCTCAAACAAGTCTGATGAGGGGGTTGTCTTCTAATTGCTGGTTCTAAAATAACACAAAAGACCTGTGGACCACTGAGGTTTGGAGAGAGGAATTTATCTGTTGCTTCTAACAAAACAAGAATTAATACCTCAACTTTTTTTTTAGGGTTAATGGTTTTGCGGGTATAAAAGTCCTTTTTAACATTGTTTTCCAAGAGTACTTATGTACATTATATTGCTTATATATGCATATATATATGTATCTGTATATATCTTTAGTGACTCAAGTTTTTCCAATTTGCAATATTATATCTTAATTTCTTGTCATTTTGTATTTAATTTCTTCAAAACTTCTCCCATTATACTTGATAATCAATTTTTATTTTTACCTTTTCTAGTGTTTTTTTTTCATGGTGGTATTTTTGCCTATCTGATGTTTTTCTTTTTTGCTTTTTGGGTCACACCCAACAGTGTTTACGGGTTACTTCTGACTCTGCACTCAGGAATTACTCTTAGCGGTGTTCGGGGACCATATGAGATGCCTGGAATTGAACCCAGTCGGCAGTTTGCAAGGCAAATGCCCTCCCTGCTGTACTATCACTATGGCCCCCCAAGTCTGGTGTTTTTCTCCTTTGATTTTTTATAAATCTTTCAAGTCAAGAGTAATGCTTTAAAAAAATGTTTCTGTCAAATCACTTGTAGTGCTGAGAAAGTGTCCATAGTTTAATAGTATTTTTACATTTTAAAATCTAACTGGGGGCCTTTATCCAGTAGTGCTCAGGGATCGCCCGGCTCCACTGAGTGGTATAGATTGGGAAGTCAGCGGAATGAGCTCTAGGCCTTGCATTTGGTGTGTGGTCTGCTGGTGTGTGGGACCGCACCCAATTCTTTGCTTGAGGTTTATTCCTGTGGCTGCTCAGGCAATTGTGCAGTCTTGGGGATTGAACCCAGGTTTCCCATTTACAAAGCACACGCTCAGGCAGGGCCTTAGTATTTCAGGACATTAATGCTCTACTTTGCCCCTGCAGTACAATGGCCCCCCCCGCTGTACGATTCTTTTTATTTTTTGTTTTTGGAAGGCACAACCAGCTGTGCAAAGGGCTTACTCCTTGGCTATGAGCTCAAGGATCACTCCTTGGGGACCATTTGGATACAGGCAATCAAACCTGGTCAGCTGTGTGCGGGGAAGCAGCCTGTTTGTGGTCCTACCTCTCCAGCCTCAACAGTGCTATTTCCTTTTAATACATTTTAAAGAGCAGTTTCATGTTTCATCAAAATTTAGATGGAGGTATAGAGGATTCCTATAACCCCCTTTTCTCCCTTTTTGAAACAGAGATGAACCTACGCTGAAATATTACAGTCACTCAAAGGCCATAGTTTTCTTTAGGATTTACTACTACTGTGTGCAACCTTGGGTTTGATCAAAGTACATTGACATATTCACCATTAGAATATCAAAGTATTCTCACTGTCTTAAGAATATTGTGCTCTGGAGCTGTAGCGATAGTCCAGTGGGAAGGGCATTTACCTTGCACATGGCTGACCTGGATTCGATCCCCAGTGTCCCATATGGTCCCCTAAGCACCACCAGGAGAAATTTCTGAGCACAGAGCCAGGAGTAACACACCTGAGCATTGCCGAGTGTGACCCCCCAAAAGAAAATCTTTGCTCTGTCATTTACACCCTCCTTACTGACAATGGTAATCCTTTTACTACTGCCATAGTTTTGCCTTCCCCCAAATGTCATGTCGAACCTGAACCTGAGCGATTCATAGCTTTTTTAGAGTGGGAGGGGTGTGTATGTGGGGTGAAGTAGAGGCTGTAAAGGGGAGGGGGCATTGGGGTTGCACTTGGCGATGCTTAGGAGCGATTCCTGTCTCTGCTCAGGAGTGACCCTTTGGCAGTTCCAGGGGATTTGTGCTGCTGGAGATTTGAATCGGGTTAGGGAGGATACAAATAAGCACTTTTCCCTCCTGTACTACTTTCTTGCCCCGGATTAGTTTTAATGTTAAAATGTAGGTTCCTTTCATATCTTTGTGGCTACATAGCTCTTTTTTAAAAGTGAAATGAGGCGGGGTGATAGTCCAGCAGGTAGGGCATTTGCCCTGCGCGTGCCGACTCAGGTTCCATCTTTGGCATCCCATATGGTCCCCGAGCAACACCAGGAGTAATTCCTGAGTGCAGAGCCAGGAGTAACTCCTGAGCATTGCTGGGTTTGACACCCCCTTAAGAAAAAGCAAAAAATAGAAAATAAATAAATAAAAGCGATGAATAATAACATTCCATTGTATGGACACACCGATTTATTAATTGATCTACTGATGAATATCTTTGGTGCTTCCAAGTTTCAATAATTGTGAATAAAGTTGCAGTAAACATCTGTGTGGACATAAGTGTTTGACTTCTTTGGATTTTGAAGTACCAAGCAGAATTACTTACGAATGTTAAGAATAAGAACTGCCTGTCTTCTGAAGTATCTGTACCATTTTGCATTCCTGCTAGCAAGGAATAAGTTTTTGTTGTTTCACAGCCTTAGTAGCATTTGGTATTGCTGGTAATCCAGATTTTGTTAATTCTAAGAGGGATGTAATATAGACATTTCATTGCTTTAGAATTTCTCTAATGATCTATGTGGACCTTCTTTTCTTGTTATTTCTCAACTAGATCCTTGATGAGGCCATTGGGTTATTTGCCCATTGTAAAAAATCAGCTTTCAGGGCCTGAGGGTAGGGCCTTTGCCTTGCACAAGGCCGACTAGGGTTTGATCCCCAGCATCCCTTAAGGACCCCTGAGCACCTCCAGTAGTAATTCCTGAGTGCAGAGCCATAACTAAACCCTTAGCATGGTCGGGTAAGATTTAAAAAAAAAAAGCAAAAAAAAATTTATTTTTATGATCTCTCTCTCTCTCTCTCTCTCTCTCCCACCACACACACACACACACACACACACACACACATCTATCATCTATTGCTTTTTGGTCACACCCAGCGACGCTCAGGGGTTACTCCTGACTCTTCACTCAGCAATTACTTCTGGAGGTGCTCAGGGGATCATATGGGATGCCTGGAATTGAACCCAGGTCGGCCGCATGCAAGGCAAACGCTCTACCCGCTGTGTTCTCACTCCGGCCCCAAAAGATTTATTTTTAAATAATAAAAATCAGCTTTTCTTTTATTGAAACTTGGAAGTTTTTGTGAATTTTGGATAATGGTCCTTTATTAGGTCTTTGTTTTGCAAATAGTTTCTTTTCGACAGACTTGCCCTCTGATTCTGTATACTGACTTTAACATATTATTTATTATTGTAATGAATTTTCCTTTTAAGGTTCATGTTAGTAAATTTCGTTATTTTTTCTTAATCTTGGTACTTAAAAATTGGTTTGTCCTTTGATACAAAAATCCAAATTTAACATCCATAAAATACGATTTAACAAAGTTTTGATTTTAGTTCCTCATGAGTTTGAAATTTTACTTTGCTGTAACTACCTCATTTTCATCATGGTGTTGGTAGTTCTTTTTTAATTAGTATTGAGTAAATTAAGTTTTTAATGTGAGGTAAATGGGTTATGTTTCTTGTGACATAGAACAATTTCTAAATCAGTTTTTCTTTAAATCTCCTACTTATAAGAAGCTTATTTTCATTATTCATTTCTAGGATGTAATGTGAAGTTCAATCAAAAAAAATCAAAAAAGTGTTCATAATTTCATTTAAAGTATGGGGGGGACACGGGATAGTATAAGAGGTAAGATACTCGCATGAAGCTGACCCTGTACAATATATGGTCCATCAAGCATTGCCAGGGATCACTCCTCAGTACAATGAGGAGTAAACCCTGAGCGTTCGTTCGGGGCGTGGACAACAATATTGACTATTACATGAGAAGAGGGGTGGGATTTGCTACTATTTATGTTACAGGTACTGCATTTGTCCTATTTTCCTATTCTTAACCCTCCCCCATTTCATTCTTGTAACATCTTTTGCTTACAGTTACAGTTCTCAAAAAGAATCTTTTCAAAATATTCTTTATAAAATATTGTGATATTACAAACTGGGAAGCATTTAAAGAGAACAACAGAAGTAAGTTTGCTAGTGTACTATTTATTTTTATTTATTTATTTATTTATTTATTTTGCGTTTTTGGGTCACACTGGTGTTGCTCAGGGGGTTACTCCTGGCTGTGCTCAGGGGACCATATGGGATGCTGGGGATCTAACCCAGGTCAGCTGGGTACAAGGCAAACGCCCTACCTGCCAGACTATCACTCCCACCCCCTTGTACTATTTCTTTTGAAATTAAAAATTAAGTGACAAATATTGTATCAGGCATCCAACTGGGGTCTGCCACATAAATCTTCCCCCGCCCCCAAATTTTATTACACCATTTTAGACATAAAATTGCAAGATGCTCATGCAGAGTTCTGGTTCCACAGCGTTCCAACACCCAACCCTCCACCCAAACCCATCTCCCATCACCAATGTCCCCAACTCTCTTCCCCCTCCCTCACCTCAACTACTTGGCGGGTTCTGCATGTCCTCTCTCTCCTCCCTATCTCTCCCTCCCGCCAAAATTTCCTGCACATCGTGGAATGCAGTGGATTAAAGGACATCCCTGTTTTCACTATTTTGATGAACCACACGGCTGCAAGTGGCCGTGCAACCTGATGCCACATAAATCTTAATGCCTTGTACTGTTTCTCTCCCTCAGCAAGTGAACTTACGCAGTCTTCATTTTTTTATGTGAGTGATTTAGATTTCGAATTTCCTACTGAAAAAAAATCTAGGTTATGTCACTGTCAGTATTAATTTAAAATAGACACATGCACACGTAATTATCAGTTCTTTTTCCCTTAATATAAAAGTTCATGCACAATATTTTGAATTGACTGGGCTGTAGATTAAAACTAATGAAATTTTAAATGTCTTCACTATTTTGCAGCTTTGGAAAGTAAAATAAAGGCATTTGTCATTGTGTGCGATGGTATTTTACTTCAGTCAGCTTCCCTTTCCTCTTCCCTGCATTTGTTTAAAATATCTATGTACTTGTTTGGTCATGAGGCTCAAAAGTTTAAGAAATGACTGTCTGCCATTCCCAGTACCCAGTTACTTTTTGAATCTGAATTTTGTGGTAAAAATTGATGGAATAATCTCGGTGAAAGAATAATGTTCTTTAAAGAAAGCGTTTGAGCTTTTTTTTTTTTTTTTTTGGTTCTTTGCAAGTAATAATAGGACAAAATATAGAAATCCTGTAGAGAGGGTATAGAAATCTTCAGTTGTACTATGAAGCAGTGGTAATCTGTACCTTACTTGCAGTGCTTAATTTTAACTCATTGTAGAGCAAGCATCTTTCAGTTTAGATTTCCATTCTTGTCACTTGTCACTTGTCTTCCCGTTGTTCATCCATTTGCTTGAGCAGGCACCAGTAACGTCTCCATTCGTTGGGAATGAGGTCCATCATTGTCACTGTTTTTGGCATATCGAATACACCACAGGTAGTTTGCCAGGCTCTGCTGTGGCTCTGGATTTATCTCAGCCTTTTTCTATGTCAGACCATCAACCATCCTTAGGTTTTCATTTTTACTCAGTGTTGGAGATGTATCAGGAGGTGGTTATAAATTATTTTGTGCATACTCAAGAGTTTACTGATTTGAATGGATCTCTTAACATTGTTACCTTTTCAATTGAGTAAGGTGCACAGACCACAAAAAAGTATGTTCTAACCAGGTTTTGTAGTATTCTGCTTCTAAAATTTGTACATAAAATACAAATTTAAGAAAAGTTTTCAGTTATATTATGACCCAGCCTTGTGTTTCAAAAGCAGTGTGTTGCATTCCTAAACCTTAATGTATTGCATGCACTAGTGAACATAATGGGGAAAGAAAAGTGCCATAAAAAGCTAAGTACCAAGTAACTAGCTGGAAAAAGCTTTTAATGGGAGAGTTGGAGTGGTCATTAATCTGGTAGAATAGTACTTGAGGAAATGATTGCATGTGTTAAGCTGCAATTTCTTCTGGTTATTAGAAACCAAAATAGGAAATTCAGAACTAGCACTTAAATGTTGGGGGTGGGGGTGCATATGTGAATGAGTGAGTGTGAGTGTGTGTATGTGTAAGTAGCTTCCATCAGCCTGATAATTTATTGCAGAGAGAATTAGCATGGGCGACTTGGTTTTAGCTGCAACTATAAAAGAATGACCTTGGGTAGTACAGTGACTTATTAAGTGAATGCTAGAATTGTGTAAGGATTCCTTGAATATATTTCTTACATCTTGAACAATTTAAAGGATTATTTCTTTAATTCAGTATAATTTCATCCAACACCCCTTCAGTTACTGAATGTGTAGTAGATTTGATGTAGGTAAACTTTTATAATGTGATTTTCTAAGCTTTTGGATAGACTGATTTAAAGAAATACATTTTACATTATGATTCAGCACATATAAACATAAGGCAGAGAAATTTTACAAAATGCTGTACCTTACTAGTGAGAAAATATCTTTCCTTCCTTCCTTCCATACATGTGCCAAATTACTACTGCTCCATTGTTAAAAAGACCATCTGTCACTGATTTTTTTATGTTGGAAATCAGTGGTCTCTTCCAGTTTTGGTTTCACTTTCTTGGGATAGCCACATACAATAAAATTCACCTTTTCAAGGGGTTGGAGCAGTAGTACAGCAGGTATTGTGCTTGCATGTGGCTAACCTGGGTTTGATTCCCAGCATCCCATATAGTCCCCCCAACACCAACTGCTACACCCAAAACCAAAAAAATTGACCTTCCCAAAATACACCTTTATTGACTTAGTATATTCTGGCATTTGTAAAACCGTGTAGCCAATTATAGAACATTTATTTTTTCTCTACTTCCTTAATTTGAAAGTTTACTTTATGAGAATGGGCATTAGTAAGAAAAATGTTTGTGACACTTTGCATTCCTGAAATTGCATCATCATCTTCTTAAGTGGTAGTTGGATACTGACAGTGCCTTGAAATACCACAGTGATGTACATTGGTATCTGGTATTGGTATTTTCATTTTCTTCCCTGTTGGGGCTTTTGTTTCTGGAAAGTCATTGGCCATTTTCCAATATTTCATTTTACCTACTGTTTTGCTTCATCATTTACTTCATCTTCATTTTCTGTTTTTTCCTTCTAGAACTTTTATTTGAATATGGAGATAGGCTGTCCTAAACCATTGGTCAGATTTCCTTATCCTTATTATCTTACGTTCATATCTTTATTTTGGTGGAGGGGGTGTCGAACCACACCCATAAGTGCTCAGAGATGACTCTTGCTCTGTGCTCAAGGATCACTCCCAGCAGTGCTTGGGGGATATATATAGTACCCGGGATTGAACCAGAATCTTGGGTAAGACTTTTTAAACTTTAATTTCTGACCCTCATATCTTTTATATCTTTTCCCATATGTTCTTGATTTTTCTTAGAAAATCTTACCTTGACCATGCATGCTATTGAGTTTGATATAGCTATTGTGTGTTTGAACATCTATTTATTTATTTATTGAAATAAATACATAGATAAATAGATAAACAAATAAACAAATAGAGATCATCAAGAAACTTTTTTTTTTTTTTTTTTTTTTTTGGGTCACACCTGGCGATACTGGGTTTCTCCTGGCTCTACACTCAGGAATTACTCCTGGCGGTACTTGGGGGACCATATGGGATGCTGGGGATGGAACCCGGGTCGGCACAGGTCGACCGCTGGGCTATCGCCAGGCCCCCAAGAAACATTATCTTGTTTCATGAATAGAAAAATACTTTGATCTTATTTTTGGCCAGGCTTACCCGCTACTTTTCTCTGCTGCCTGAGGGGCCGGAGCTATAGCACAGTGGCTAGGGCGTTTGCCTTGCACGCTGCCTACCCGGGTTCGATCCCCCGGCATCCCATATGGTCCCCCGAGCACCGCCAGGAGTAATTCCCTGAGCGAAGAGTCAGGAATAACCCCCTGAGCATCTCCGGGTGTCACTCAAAAAAGCAATAAATAAATAAATAGAAAATCACTGTATCATTGTATCACTGTCTTCCCGTTGTTCATCAATTTGCTCGAGCGGGCACCAGTAACATCTCCATACGCCCTGTCGCAAGCAAGTGTAGCACAAGGGCATCTGCTTGCTCCAGGGACAGGAAGAGCCTCAAACCATTCTTCAGGTCATGGAATTGAGGTCCATAATTGTTACTGGTTTTAGGCATATCAAATAAAACATGGGTAGCTTGCCAGGCTCTGCCGTGTAGGTGGTTACTCTCAGTAGAAGGCTCTCATCTCTAGCATTTATTGATGAAATTTAAAGGGGAAAGATCAGTTTTTCTCTTGGGTGGAGCTCTGAGGAACTATGGAACTATCATTCTCAACTATGAATGTTGAGAATGATAAATAGATAAATAAATAAATAAAATAAAGAAAACTTTTAAAAGTTCCACCCACCCACCCACCCACCCACCCACCCACCCATCCATCCATCCATCCATCCATCCATCCATCCATCCATCCATCCATCCATCCATCCATCCATCCATCCATCCATCCTAATCTATGCCACACCTGGCAGTTCCAAGACCTTACTCTTGGCTCTATACTCCAGGATCACTGTGCTGGCGGGGGCCATAGGGTGCTGGGGTCAAACCAGGTCACTTTTGTACAAAGCAAGTGCTTTGCCTTTTCTGGCTCCTTATTTTAAAGTTTTCTATCTTTGAGATTTTTAATTCCTTACAAAGCTTCTGCTTTTTCCTAAATTGCTTTTTTATTGTTTGTATATTTATATCAGTTCTGCTTTGATTTTAAAGATTTTCTTGTAGTTTCTGATAAGTCTTGGGTTTTTTTTTTTTTTTTTTTTTTTTGGTCACACCAGGCAATGCTCAGGGATTACTCCCAAGGACTTTGTGCTCAGGAATTACTTCTAGGGGTGCTCAGGGGACTATATGAGATGCTGGTGATTGAACCTGGGTCAGCTTCATGTAAGGCAAATGCCCTACCTGCTGTACTATCACTCCAGCCCACTGACTGATAAGCCTTTGTCTGGTACTGATTTGTTGGATGTTGAAAAAACTAAGAAGTATAGTGGATTTGGGTCAGGGAACATAGCTTAGATGTTCATAACTAGCATGTCTGAAACCTTTAGCTTAATCCCTAGTATGCACTATCTCAGCACTGTTTGGGTGGCTGTTACTGTTGTTTTTTAAAGAAGTAAGTTAGTGGATGGAACTTTCGTACTCTGGGCCTTCCTGTGATTCAGCTGGGCTGTTTGGTATTCTCAGAAATCGGATATCAGTATTTAGAAATTTCCACTTTGGCTGGTCAGATGTTTAGTTTTATTTTTTTATTTTTTTATTTTTTTGCTTTTTTGGGTCACACCCGCGACGCTCAGGGGCTTCTCCTGGCTCTGCACTCAGGAATTACTCCTGGCGGTGCTCCGGGGACCACATGGGATGCCGGGCATTGAACCGGCCCGCATGGGCCGGCCGCGGCAAAAGCAAACGCCCTACCCGCTGGGCTATCGCCCGCCCAATGTTTAGTTTTATTAACATGGTCATAGACTTACTTAGGGTTAGATGATTTCTACTTTAGGGTTTTATTAAACTACAATAGAGCCTCATATTATGGTTTTTTTTTTTTTTTTTTGCTTTTTTTGGGTCATACCCAGCGATGCTCAGGGGTTTCTCCTGGCGGTGCTCAGGGGACCATATGGGATGCCGGGGATCGAACCCAGGCCAGCATGGGCCAGCCGCATGGAAGGCAAACGCCCTACCCACTGGACTATCACCCGGCCCCAAAACTTTTTTTTTTTTTTTGCTTTTTTTTTGGGGGTCACACCCGGCGATGTTCAGGGGTTACTCCTGGCTCTGCACTCAGGGAATTACTCCTGGCGCTGCTCAGGGGACCATATGGGATGTCAGGGATCAAACCCGGCCGGCATGGGCCAGCCGCTGCAAAGTCAATGCCCTACCTGCTGGGCTATGGCTCCGGCCCCGAGCCTCATATTATGTTTAAAAAAAAGATATGTCATTTGAATAAAAATGCCATTTGTGAGAAATGGTATATTTGTGTGTAGTATTGCTTAATCTATGTATTCTTACTTTATTCCTCAACTTTGCTACTATTTGAGCAGTTTTTAGGACCAAATAACTATTCTGATTACTGTATACTAGTTCATTACAAAATTATATAACTAAAAAGTCCCAAGTGTCCCCTCCTAGCTCCCAATACCCTCCCAGATTTTATTACATAGAGATCTTAATAAAATTATTTGTCGGTGATTAAACTCAATCTTTAACTCCCTACTTCTTCCTAGCAGTTCAGGGGGTAGCATTGAAATTTCCAGTCCCCCAAAATCACTTGATTGGTTTCTTTAGTCTTGTGCTCCCTTGTAATCTCATTAAAATCATAAAAACTTTTCATTGCTCTTTTTTTTTTTGGGGGTTGGGGTTACACATTCCCTAGTACTCCTGGCTCTGCACTCAGGGATCACTCCTGGTGTGCTCAAGGGACCATCTGGGTGCTGCCATACAGTCTCATGCAAAGGCAAGTGCCCTACCCACTGGACTACTGGACTATTGCTCAGGCCCCTCATCACTCTCTTTCTTTTCTTTTTTTTTCTTTTTGGGTCACACTCTTGGTGGTGCTCAGGGGACTATATGGGATGCTGGGGAATTGAACCCGGTTGGCTGCATGCAAGGCAAACACTCTGCCCGCTGTGCTATCGCTCTAACCCTCATCACGCTCAATTTAGGAAATTCCCAGAGTTTTAGGAATTTTGTGCCAAGAAAAGACAGTAACTCGAAACATAGTGAATTGTTAATCACATTATCATGTGCCATAGAATTATTTCATTTTAGAGAACTGGTTTATTAAGGAACTAGTTTATGTGGTTATTGGCACTATCAGGTCTGAAATCTGTGGGGTAGGGTAAGTCATCAAGTTAGAGGGACTCTCTTGTAGGACTAATACTGCAGTTTTGAGGCAGGATTTCTTCCTTGGGAAACCCTGATTTTGTTCTACCTTTCGCATGATTGGATACTCACCCACATTATTTAGGATACTCTCCTCAAAGTCAGCTGACTGTAAGTATTAGACAGAGTACCTTTTCAGCAGCATCTGGATTAGTGTTTTATTGAAAAACTGAATACTATGACGGTTGATCTATAAGATAATTATACATAGGCCCTATTAGGGTGGTAGCATGTCTTTGCCCATCAACTTTGTGAAATTAGAAAAAAAATATAAAAAAGTTACTGAGTATAATACTTAATGAAAATTAAGCGTGATCCAAGTGTTTCAGTAAAATACAATTTAGTTAGACCTTGCCAATAAAGTTTGCAGTTTATATACACATCTAAAAGTTTGCATCATATTTTAACTTATAGGTTAAAAATAATGTTAGTATTAAAATGATTGTTCGAGAATAAACAGCAAAAGCTGATAAATATATTTTATCAGAAATATATTATGTAGGGGAAAAAACTATATAAAAAGGAAATAGAGCGGAATTAAAAGCTGTATATCATTTGGTGCCAAGGATTTAAGTAGTTATTTAGACTTTAACCTTTCTTTATGGCACTTTCTATGATAATGTTTATTAACTGAATGCTTAGATATGAAGATCACATGCTTTTTTCAATTAAGACATAATGATGAAAAGGGATATTGAGTTTTTATTACATCTTTGTTAGTGAAATCGGGTTAAAGAAAGGGTAGAGAAGTTGGAAGGTAAGACTCTTGGCAGCCCATAACTTTGGAGGCCAGTACTTTTTTGTTGATGGCCTCTACTGTGAGCGCTAATTTATTTAAGAGTCATAAAACTGGAAAAAGCTGTAGCACAAAATTCCGTTGGTTTCCCATTCTAATTGAGAAGCATGATAGTGTAGTTTGCATAGGTAGCATTAAAGAATAAAACCTGCTCTAATTCTGCCCCTCGAGCTGTTGCAGGTGGCGTGGTGGTGCCTGGCTGCAGGTGTCAGACAGGAGACAGGCTTGTCTACACCCAGGGCTCTGCCCCATGGGCCCTGGATGGTTGATGGTCTGACAAAGAAAAAGACTGGGCCCCTGGGATGAACCCAGAGTCACGGCAGAGCCTGGTAGGCTACCTGTGGTGTATTGGATATGCCAAAAACAGTAACAGTAATGGACCTCATTCCCAACGAATGGAGACGTTACCGGCACCTGCTTGAGCAAATCGATGAACAATGGGAAGACAAGTGATACTAATGCATAACATTTGGTTCTGTCCCCAATCTGCTACCTATTCATTTTTTATTTTCTATTCAGTGTTCAGATGAACTGCATCACTTTTCCCTACATCTCCCTTTAGGTAAAAGCTGTGAAATAAATATTAACTCTGCTCCTTCTCATTTCTTATATACTATTTTGTTTGTGACCCCACAGGTGGTGCTTGGGGCGGTTCCTGGCACTGTGCTGGGGAATTAAATCCTGGCCTTTCACATCCAGAGAATGTTCTCACAACCTTTAAACCACCTCCCTGGCCTCATTATAAACACTGTTTTATCTCAGAATGTTTTTCTTGCCTGTTCTCTTTGTCTATCTTCATTCAAGCCATCTCTTCTTTATAACAATGTGTTCAGCATCCAAGTCTGTTATTCTTTCTGCTTGTGCTCTCACAGTAACTCACTACATCAGGCTTTGGGGAACACCTGGTGGTGCTCCCTCTATACTATCTCTCTGGCCCTCACGAGGTTCATTTTTATGAACTGAAGCCTTAAGTTTCATATCATGTACCACAACTACCATAGTTGTGATTTTCCTGACTAAACATTTGGAAATTGAGAATGCAGCGAAAGCATAGGCCGATAACAGTTTTTAAAGGGATTTATTTAGGTAAGTCATGTTGAGTGACTATGGTTCTACGACTCTTCACAGCTTTTGTAAAGGAAATGGATCAGATCACTCAGTTCAGACTGAACTCTGAGTTATAGTGTTCAGTTAAATATGCCATTAAATATGGCAATTCTTAAATCTACTTGTCTTTTGAAAAGTTTCATTGAGACAATTTACATAACATACATTTCACCTATTTACATGTACAATAGAATAGGTTCTGATATTTTCAGTTATGCCACCATCATAATCAATTTTAGAATCTTTTCATCACCTCCAAAAAAAATGTGCTATTCCAAACCCTTAATATCTCTCCAACCCCTTTAGCTTTGGGCAGCCAACATATGTCGATTCTGAATGTTATGTAAGTGAAGCATCACAGAGTATGATCGTTTGTGACTGGCTGTGTATACATTCTGTGTCATGGATCAGTACCTTTTATGGTAAGCATTGTCACATTTTTTTGTCAGTTGCCATTTGAGTTGTTTACACTTTTTTTGGCTTTGAACATTTTGTGCTCACTTTTGTATGGACTTAGATTTCTCTTGGGCAGATTCTAAAGAACTGTAAGGCTATGTGGTGACTTACTAAATCTTTTGAGGAGCTGCTGCTTTCCAGAGTGAGTGCACCATTTATGTTCTATCAGTGAATGAACATTCCAGTTTCTCTGTATCCTGTCAACATTTGTTTTTGTGTATGTTAATTTTAGTTTCCAGTGAATATGCAGATGAAGTGGTATTTAGTTTTGGTTTGGATTGCATTTTCCTGATAATTAGTGATAGTGATTGTAGCCATTTAATAGACTCAGAAAACGCCGAGCAGTTTATTTTACTTTATTTGGGTTTTGGGCCACACCTGCCTCTGCAGTCAGGAATTACTCCTGGCAGTGCTTGAGGAACCATTTGGAACACCAGGGATCATATCCGGATCATCTGCATACAAAGCAAGCACCCTGCCTGTTATGCTATCCTTGATCCCAGCTATGAACAGTTTAAAATGGAGTTATTAGATTTGTTAAGATGCCAGAGTTCTCTCTGTATCACTGTATCACTGTCTTCCCGCTCATCATCGATTTGCTGGAGCGGGCACCAGTAACATCTCCATATGACCTGTCTCATGCAAGTAGAGCCCAAGGGCACCTGCTTGCTCCAGGAACAGAAAGAGCCTCAAACCATTCCATCAGGTCATGGGAATGAGGTCTGTAATTGTTACTGGTATTTGGCATATCAAATACGACACGGGTAGCTTGCCAGGCTCTGCCTTGCGGGTGGCATAGTCTTGTAGTCACCTTTAAATTCAGCAATTATTGATGAACCGTGCTGCCGCAAGTGGCCATGCAAGCCGGGCTGTGATAGGCTGGTCTGCTGGGTGGAGTTCTGACGAGAGGGAAGTCCGGATGTGGAAAATGGAGGCCTTCATGAAGTGGGGGGGTCATCTGGCTTGTTGAGAGGCTTCTGTTGGGGTGGCGGGCCAGGGTTAGAACCCGCCATCCCTCCCGGGTGCCTTGTGAGAGACTGGGCAGAGGGAGAGCCAGTAGCAGCTCTGCCCCATGGCTGTGAGTCTCTCTGTATAGTATTTTAAATACTATTTAAAAAAAACTATTTTTTTTAAGCACAAGCAATTTTTGTTTCAGTGGGAGTCCAATTAATTTTTATTTTGTTACCTATGCTTTGGGTTTTTTTTTTTTCTTTTTTTGGGTCACACCCGGCAATGCTCAGGGGTTTCTCCTGGCTCTGCACTCAGGAATTACTCTTGGGTGCTCGGGAGACCATATGGGATGCCGGGATCGAACCGGCCAGCCTGGACCAGCCGCGTGCAAGGCAAACGCCCTACCCACTGGGCTATTACTCCGGCCCCTGCTTTGGTTTCACATGTAAGAAACCTAACTGAAGATCACAGTTGGTCAGGTTTCTTTTCATAGTTTGTTACTTTTAGCTCTTACAGTTAGGTTTTCTAATACATTTGAGTTGTTGTCCCCTTATGATATGAGACAGGAGATCTAAGTTTTTTCAGAGAATAAACCTCAACACCTTCTTTTTCTGAAAAATAGAATTTTTTTGCTTTGATTGAATTGTTGGTACCCTTTGTTGGAATCTATTGGCTACAGATGTTTTTATGGACTTTGTATTCCATTATAGAAACAAGGGTCTTTTGCTAGAACCTGAGTTTTGATTATTGTACTAAGTTCTAAAATCAGGAAATGTGAGTTCTCCAGTTTGGTTCTTTTTGATTATTTCTAAGCCACATCCAGTGGTGCTTTCAGGACTCTGGGCTCTAGACTTGGGGGTCCCTCCTGGCAGGGGAGCATGTGGAGTGCAGGGGGTTTAAACTGGGTCTGCTACGTGTAAGGCAGGCATTCTGCCTACTCATTGCACTCCTCACCGCAGCCCCCATTTTAACGGTTTTTAAAGGGTTTTTGTTTTACGGTAACGGTTTCCTTTCATTTGTGTATCAGTAGGGAGAATCATGTTCAGCGCTCTGAACTATAGTTTTTCCTAGAATATGTGACTGACTTTGTCATAGATTAGGGATATGACTTTATTTCAATTAGTTATATACTTTGCCACACTCAGATTTCCAACTTGTTTAAACTTTTGTTCCATATGCTGTTGGGACTGAGGACAAATACTGTGCATTGGTGGCAGATGGACCAGAATCATGGCATCCTTCGTAAACACGAGCAGCCAGGGAAATAATCTGCTGTTATTTTTATATGTAAATCGATCTTTGAAATGTTTATTTTTATCACTGTTATTTACAATACTGTCAAAGATAGGGGTGCATACATAGTGTATACAGTGTGTACATGTTTCTGCTGGCAAGATGCTTACAGTGTTCCTGTGCCACCTCCTCCAGAGTGACCACTTCCACTTCCCTCCATCTCTGCCTCCATTCCCTGCCCCACCCTCACCTCTGCTCATCTCTCCTCCGTATAAATCTATAAAGGTTGTCTTTGAAATAAGATTTAATTTACTTTGGAATACCAAACACCATTTCTTTTTCTTTTTCTTTCTTTGGGTTATAATTTTTAAATTATTCCTGAAGGAGTTATTTTAATTCTCAGTTTAAAGTGAGGAGTGGGGTGGAGCAGGAAGTAGTGTATAGTGTGGGTATGTGGGAGGTCCTGAATGTGTCCCTAGTACCACATTCCGTGTCCCTAACACCATCAGGTATAACCTTGGTGGTCCAGTGCTGCTGGCCTGAGCATGTCAGACTCGCACCTTCAAGCCGAGAATAACTCCGAGTTGCCCCTAGCATCTGCACTCTGAGGAAGACCCCAGAGTGATTGATGGCACGTTTAGAAAATGTGTTCATCTTTCTTAGCACGTAAACCTTGATTTATAATGTGAAGAAAGCATTAACAAATAAGTGAAATACTTTAGTACTTCTTAATTCATATAAGTTCAGTATTTAAAAATTAGTATTTTGCCTCTTTTTGGAGAATAGACTAAGGGTATATAAGTACTGTAGTTCTTTATGTCCTAATGTACAGTAGCTGACTATATTCTCTAACAAAAATGAATTTCTTTGTATAAATATACATAATTATATAAATTTTAAGTTGGTGGAAGGATGGTACAGATCTAGTAGAGACCAAATATTTCTTGGTTAGCCATTAATGAGATAAATTATTCAGATAGGTTTGGCTTTTTACCCATATTTGGACTTAATGTAATCTTGGAATGTAGTTTTTGTTTAAAAAAGTAATTAGATTTGATCTTGATAGAAAATTTAAGGAAATTTGTATTTAGGGAGGATTACATACCCCTTAGGATAACTACTGCTTAATAAAAAGGAGAAAATAGAAAGTATTGTCAAGGGTATAGAGAAATTAGAACACTTATGTACTGGCAGAAATAAAATGATTCATCCTTTATGGAAAACAGAAATTCCTCCAGAATAAAGATAGGATGACTACATGATCCAGCTATTCCAGAGAATGAAAGTAGAGACACAAAAAATATTGATACATTCATATTCATGTGGTTTTGGTCACAGTAAACCAAAAAGTCAGGAGCAGTGCATGCCCATTGAATGGATAAACCAGATGTGTTGTATGCATAAAATGGAAAATTATTTAGTTTTATAAAGGCTTGCCACTTAGAATTAGTCCAGTGTTCTCCTAAAGGTAAAAAGAGGAAAAGAAAGTAAGTTATTTATATTACATAAATCTCTCTCCCTCCCTCCCCTCCCCTGAGCCATTACTAGGGATTGTGACCCAAAACACAACAAAATGAAACAAAAACCCTCTTGTGAATTGAAAATTCCATATGTGGTATAACTCAGGTAACTTCAGGCTAGACTTGGGTTTAGTTTTATTTATTTATTGTTTGTTTTTGTAGATAACCCAGTGCTAGGAGATAGGTTTATTTTATTATTTTATGACCATAATAGATTTCGTGTCTCCTATATGGGACTTATATGAATTGTGGGGTTGAAATTTAAAAGCCCTAATCTTATCATTTTCTTTCCACTGCTTTCCATGTACTTATAAATAATTTAATCTGCCCCCGAGGTGTTGTAGGTGTGATCTGTGCCTGGCTGCATTGGCAATTGGCAAACAGGAGACAGACTTGTCTACACACAGGGCTCTGACCCTTGGGCCCTGGATGGTTGATGGTCTGACATAGAAAAAGGCTGGGCCCCCTGGGATGAACCCAGAGCCACAGCAGAGCCTGGCAAACTACCGTGGTGTATTGAATATGCCAAAAACAGTAACAGTAATGGGCCTCATTCCCAACGAATGGAGATGTTACTGGCACCCACTTTAGCAAATCAGTGAACAACGGAAGACAAGTGATACAAGTGATAGCTAGTGAGTTTCTGCTCCAATAGGCATCTTTTTAGGGAGATATTTTGGTAAGGACCACATTGAGTCTTTGATTAATTTGATAAATAAAGTATTGTCATCCTTAATAATGTTGGTACTGTTTTCTAAACCATGACCATGGATATTTTCCATCTATGTTTTTTACTTCTTTTTGCAGTGTTTTCTGATTTTCAGCATGAGTACTTCTTATGTTACATTCCTAAACATTATATATTTTTGATGCTGTGGTAGAGGGTTTTAAAAAATTCTAGGCACTATGGTTTGCAATACTGTTAATGATAGGATTTCATGCATAGCACAGTCCCTCACCACACTCTACCCTCCAGAATCTGTGGTTAGTTTTTTAAATTTCAGTTTTGAATTGGAATTGTGTAGTAACTACAAATAAAAATAAAATTGATTTTGTGTTGCTCTTGCATCTTGCACTCTTGCTAAAGTCATTCTGGTAGCGTATTGTGTCTAGGACTTTTTGTCTACAAGATTATATACTAACTCTAACCCTAACCCTAACCCTAACCCAACCAAACCAAAAAAAAAAAAAAAAAAATCTCAAAAAAAATCGAGTAAAGAGGTGACTAGGAAAATTTGCTGATATTAGGACATGCCAACTCACCTGCAGACAAACTTAATTTATTAATAAAATACACTACATTGAGTTATAAATTATTGTTTAGGTTATAATTAGGTTAGTTAATATGAACAAGAGTCTGATGACCATCTAGAGATAGGTGAGATAAACGGCTGGAGTGAATGAAATCCTGGGTTTGATCTCTGGCACCACATGGACCCCTCATGCACTGCCAGGAGTGACCACTTAATGATCCTGAATATAAATAACAATTCTTAGTTCATTTTTAAGAGCACAGAAAATTTTCACTTATCCCAGATAAATCTTTAATTATAACTTGAGAGAATATTTACCTTTCCTAATGACTTTAGCAGTTTGTTTTACTATCACTATCTTCCCGTTCATCATCTATTTGCTAGAGCGGCACCAGTAATATCTCCATATGTCTTGTCTCATGCTAGTAGAACCCAAAGGCATCCACTTGCTCCAGGAACGTAAAGAGCCTCAAATCATTATATTAGGTCATGGGAATGACCTAATATAAAGTTTATATTAGGTCATGGGAATGACCTAATATAAAAGTTACTGGTATTTGGCATATCAAATACGACACGAGCAGCTTGCCAGGCTTGCCATGCGGGTGGCATACTCTTGTAGTCACCTCTAAATAAAGCATTTATTGATGAAGAGCGCAGCCGCTAGCGGCCGCACGAGCCGGCCTGTGATAGTCTGGTCTGCTGGGTGGAGTTGTGACTAGAGGGAAGTCCGGATGTGGAAAATGACAGCCCTCATGGAGTGGGGTCGTCTGGCTTGTTGTGAGGCTCTGCTGGGGTGGCAGGCCAGGTCTAGAACCCACCATGCTTCCCGGGCACCTCATGATCAGCTGGGTACAGGGAGAGCAAGTAGCAGCTCTGCCCCATGTCTGAGAGTCTCTGGTTCAGCATACCTGGGCCGGATTGAAGAAAAACTGCTGCAGGGTGGGTGTCGATGATCCGGGCAGTGATAGTCTGGTCTGCTGGGTGGAGTTGTGACGAGAGGGAAGTCCAGATGTGGAAAATGGCGGCCCCCATGGAGTAGGTGGGGGGGTCGTCTGGCTTGTTGTGAGACTCTGCTGGGGTGGCAGGCCAGGGCTAGAACCCGCCATGCCTCTGGGTACCTCATGAGCAGCTGGGCATAGGGAGAGCAAGTAGCAGCTCTGCCCCATGTCTGAGAGTCTCTGGTTCAGCATACCTGGGCCCGATTGAAAAAGAAAAACTGCTGCAGGGTGGGTGTCGATAGAAAAATGGTCAAACATGAATTTTAATGAGAAATATATGTTTTATGAAACTCCTCAATGAGTAGCTGCCATAAACAGTTTTTATCTTGTGTAATTACTTTCACAGTTATGAAAGTACATTTCTATGCAATATGTTGAATCCTCAAAATAATTCTCTAGCCAATCAAGAAAGATGGTGTTTTTCATTTTATAGGTAAGGAAATGAAAACTTTAGAAAAAGGAGTACAAAAGAAAGGGGATAACTAAAACATGTAGAATATAGGAATCCCTCCTATCCTGAAAAAGGGTGAAACTGAATGGCTTTGGATTTTGAATTGGACAAGTGTATTTTCTGCACATACTAGGATTATGAAGTTTTTCCCCTGGTGACTGGTTTCCTGGGGTTAGGTTAAATGTCCTAGAATTCTTGGTTCACAAATATCCCAAAGACTCATTTAACGTGCACTATTTACACTTAACTTGGTGGAGTAGTGCTTAGGCCATTTGAATCTAAGGAACAGGTATGTTAAAGGCTAGGTTGTGAGTTCCTCGTCTTGAATGTGGCAAACCTTGGAATTGCATTTGGTCCCCTGAACACCACCTGGAGTGATCCTGAGCACAGAATCAGAAACAGTCCTTGTACACTGTTCGGTGTGGCCACAACCTCCCCTCTCCCCAATTAGAAACAATAGGTTGATATGGAAATAAAGAGGAATTAGACTGTTAGGACTAAGAGTAATTCTTACATTAGGTAGTTTTGTACCTTTTACTAGTTTGCAGTGGTAGAAATTCAATGTGAAAAATGATGGAATTACAGATATTGAAAAATATTCTGACTATTGTCTGAGGAGACAGAAATAGAGAAGAAGAGGAGACAAGAAAAGTAGAAATTTTACTCGTATTTTATTTTTATTTTTGGGTCACACCTAGCAATGCTCAGGGTGTGAGCATTCCTGGCTCTGCACTCGGGAATTACTCCTGGCAGTGCTTGGGGGACCTATATTGGATGTCGGGGAATCAAACCTATCCGATTCGGGTCGGACCCATGCAAGGCAGATGCCCTTCTCGCTGGACTCTCACTCCAACCTGAAAAGTAGAAATTTTAGTTGATGAATTGATTTGTGGAGGTTACTATGTAATTGGAACTAATGAGTCTTTGGCCATAGGATGTCCATTAATACTTATTAATTAAAATTCCAAAATTGATAAAAACATTGTATTAAAATAGGCCTTGTTAAGTATGAGGATAGTTATTAAATTCTCAATATAAAAATGAAATTTACTAAATACAACTGGTGCAATTTGGGGTTTCAGTGTTGTTTGTTTTTGATTTGTTCTAATACATTTCTTCTTGTTCAGATCTTAAAAATTGCATTCTGCTCTTTGGGGTCTTCTGTGAGGTTGAGGTAACTTACTCCCTCACCCTACCAAGTGGGTATGAGAAAGAGGAATTGGTTTTCGTTTAGATAATAAGGTGAGACTCCTAAAGGAAAGGTGATTATGTACAGATAGATATCTAAGTGTATGTGAATAGGTATATTATACTTAGTTTTCTTCCCTCCCCCCTTTTTTTTTTGTAATTTCTGGGCATACCCAGCTGTGCTTGAGGATTGAGGATTATTCCCCTATGTGCTTTGGTTGAACTCTGGGGTTTTGGGGGTTTAATTTATGGCTTCAGCTTACAAAGCCGACACTATAGCTATATGAGGTATTCCCTTCTCTCCCCCTTTTTTCTACCCCCTTTTTGAGATTAAAAAAAGAATTCAGTTTTGTAAAAAAGCAAAATATTTTTTCAATGGAAAAGCAAATACATTTTGTTCTTATAAACAGCTTTATTTCATAGATTTATTTTATTTTATTTTATTTTTTACTTTTTGGCTCACACCTGGCAATGCTCAGGGGTTACTCCTTACTCTGCACTCAGGAATTACTCCTGGCGGTGCTGGGGGACCATATGGGATGCCGGGGATCAAACCCAAGTCTAAGGAAGTACCTACCTGCTGTGCTATCGCCCCAGCCCCCTATAGATTTTTGTCTTGAGCTAAATCAAACAAATTTTGGGTATCTATTACAAAGCTATTCATATTAATTGCAGAATATTATTTGTCTCTGAAAACTTTCTTTCCTATAATGAGCTAGAATTTTTCAGTTTTTATTCCTATTTGTATTCACCTTTTCTTCTTGTCCTCTTTTGTCTTTCTGCTTTGTATAGAAAATTTTGACATTAGCCCTGTTCATAGAATTTGGGATTTAGCCTTTTCAGTTAATTTGTTTCTCTCTCAAATTAATTATCCCAATAAGATTTCTGTGGGGGAGCGCCATACCTGGTAGTGCTTGAAGGCAGCTCTTTATCCGTCGCAGTGCCGGGGTCCCTGTCGGCACTGCAGCCGCTTCATGTGCTGGCGCATTGAACCTGGGGCGCCTGCATGCAACGCATATACTCCACCCCTTGAGGAATCTTCCCCAGCCCTCAGTAAAAACTTTGAATTTGGGCTAAAGGTAGTGCAGGGTTTAAGAGACTTGCTGGCATGTGGCTGGCTCTGCTTTGATTCCCTGTCACCAATAGGACCTCCCAAGCAGCACCAGGAGTGATACCTGAGCACAACGCTAGATGTGAGCTGAGCATCACTGGCTGTGTCCCCTCCCCTACACTAATCCTTGCATCAGGTTTTGATGACCCCTCTACCATTATCCCATGGTTCCAGCTCCCGGTTATATTGATCATGTCTAAGGATTTGTGGAAGAATCTCTTAAACTCCAAAGTAATGTGCATGTGACTCAGATTTGGGGATGAGAGACGCCGCTTAGTGACGGAACAGGCCATTTAGGACACATCTGGTTTGAGAATATTCTCCTGCCCTTGTCTTTTTTTTTTTCTTCTTGCTTTAGAGAAGCTCTTTTGTTTAAAAGAAAGAAAGAAAAAGACCTGGAAGAAGAAGGAACCAGTGGAGGTTTTAGAGCAAGGTTTTAATGACTCTTCTCGCCCCCTTGAAATTTATATAATTTGAAAATAGTTTTTAGAAGACTCCCTGGTGAAGCAGTATCATTTTTTTTTTTTGGGTCATAGCCTGCGATGCTTAGGAATTACTCCTGGCAATGGTCCAGGGACCATATGGGATGACAGAGATTGAACCCGGGTTGGCTGCATGCAAGGCAAACATCCTACTGTCCTATAACTCTGGCACCAATATCATTTTTTAAAAGTTCTGTATGCCCATCTCGACCTCTCAGGAATGTCTGTTGCCCTTTTCGGAAAATTAACAGTCAGCTAGAGGTATAGAACATCATTTTTTGTGAAATAAACCCAGTTCCTCTACAAGGCCACCAGATTGGAAGGCCATAAAGAAATCTGCTGTAGGTGTTTACTTTGTAGATCTGACCACGTAAAACCCAAATTAAATTTTCACGTTATATTTCACAACACCTTAAGAAGTCCTGTTAAATCTTTTTATTTTTTTAAAAATTCTATTTATTTGTTTTGCTTTTTTGGTCACACCCAGCGATGCTTAGGTGTTACTTCTGGCTCTGCGCTCAGGAATTACTCCTGGCATGTGTGGGGAACCATCTGGGTTGCCTAGGATTGAACTTGGCTCGGCCGCATGCAAGGCAAACGCCCTACCCGCTGGACTATTGCTCCGGCCCCAAATCTTTTATTATTAACAGGTAAAAGTTACCGTGTGAGTCATTATTTTGCTTCTACGTGCGTTTTTTTTTCTACGTGCATTTTTCCCCCCACCTTTACCCAAGGTTCAATCTCTAGTGATTGTAGAGCCATTAAGAAGGAAAATAAAACTTAACTTCAGTTTAGGAAAAATGGCAAAATATTTGCTACATTGAGTATTGAAAAGTACAAACTATTTCTGTCTTTGAGTTGTTGTATGACCATGTAGACCTGTAAGTGTAGATACTCCAGACTTAATTTTATGATTCCTTTAAGAAGAAATTGCAGAGTAATTCTGTTTTTCTTTTTTTTTTAATTTTAATATTTTATTATACCACCGTGAGATATACAGTTACAAAGATGTTCATAAGATGTTCATATTTGGGTTTCGGTCATACAGTGTCCCAGCCCCCATCCCTCCACCAGTGCCCATTTCCCACCACTAATGTCCCTGATTCCTGCCCTCCCCTAGCATGCCTCATGGCAGGTTTGTTTTTCTTTTTTTAAAATTGGCAATATATAATTGAAACCTGCTTCTTCCTTGGAAAGCAATGTTTCAAACTGTAGTTCTCCTACCAGAGACAATGTTTCATTTTTGTAGCCCAAGACCATCATTTTAAAAGATGTAACTAGGTACATAGGTCTTTTGCAAAGTCAGTGTGGTGCAGAAAATGATAAGAAGGGAGGACCAAATATATTTTAATCAAGGAATTCCAGATACTTCTCTCCACCCATATGTGTTCTTAATTCAGCAGTAAAACTTTCAATATTGCTATAAATGCTACAGAAGTTTGAATGTTAGACTTGAGGGCCAGGTGTTAGCTAATCAAGTGTTTCAGGTATTTCAGGTAATTAATAAAAGTGATACTATTTCACAATTTGGTGGAAGGTTTATTTTTGAGCCTAATAGGATAAGCAGTAGGAAAGCATAGGTTGTGTCTTTGAGAAATAATGAAATTGTTATATAAAGAGAAAATGCCATGTAAAGAGGGATGTTTAAAATGAAGCAACTTATTCAAACCCAAGGAAATGAAGATATGTGAATTGTTGTAAGTTCATGTACATTAACATTTGCTTCTCACCCAAGAAAGGATTACATCAGCAAATAATTTATCCAGCATTGTTGTTTGGATGGTACTGAGATGAACAATAGTTTCCAGTTGTTGCTGGGCTCCCCACCTCCACTCAGCAGCCCGGAGCTGGCTGGGCATGTCATGAAGGTCATATGATCGTGATCTTTGGTTTTTGTTCATTTAGCCCAGGCATTCCTAAACTTTCTGACCTATTTCTATTTCAGAAAAAGAAAAATGTTGCTCAGTGTCTCCCTAGAAATCTACCTTGTTTAAGTGAACAAAAGAAAATGCCCGCTACCCCCAATTGTACGAGGGGCTACTAGCCTCTGGATTGTTCCAGTGCCCTCCACCCCAGGAGGGTTGGTGTCACCCACTTTGGAAAACACTGATTTCGCCTGTCAAAACAATTTTGTGTAGGTGGAAAGAAATGAATGAAATGAATTGAGTGGGTTAGCTGCATCAGCTGTACTTTATATAGAAGATAATTAATGTGGCAGTTGAAATAATGTATCAAGCTCCCAGAAACATCCATCCTTTTTCCAGGTTGTGCTGGAAAAAGGATTTTGAAAAGATATGGAAGGGTCACAGTGTTCTGAATTTCATTTGGTATTCTGTTCAAAACATTGAAAAATTTTGTCACTGTCTTCAAGAGACTTTTGACAGTTTTTAGCAATGTGCACCCCTTTTAATTTTACATCAGCTATGCTCTAGTAAAGTATCCAGTTCTTTTTAATAATCCCTAGTTAACAGAAATATCAGCAGAGCTTCTCTGAGAAGATAATTGTTTAGCAGTCTTAGAAAATGTAATAGGTGTTTGTCTAGTATAGTGAATGGAACATGAGCTTTGAATCAAATCTCAGTTTAATTCGTGGTTCTGCTTTTCCCTGAGTAATTATTTTCTGGGTCTTTTTTCTATTATAATATTATTTCTTAATAATTCAAGCCGTACTTTTTGTTATCTGGTTTCTAATGGAAAAAAAAAGTAAAATACATGACATGTAAATAGCAAACACTTAGACATATTTCTTCTTTTTAGGGGAGGGTGGTTTGTGTCATACTCAGTTGTTGTGCCCAGAGCTCTGCACTAGAGATCACTTCTGGCAGTGCTTGGGTGACCATGTGGTGCCAGGCTGGTGGCATGCAAGGGTTGGCAGTATGCAAGGCAAGTGCCCTACTGTTGCTCTGACCCCAGTATGGAAACTATTTTAGCACATACCCAAACTTTGTTTTATTTTTTTCAGTTTTTGGTTCACAGTTGGTGATGTTCAAGGGTCATTCCTAGGTCTGCACTCAGGAATTACTCCTCGTAGTGCTGGGGTGGGCGTGGGTGGAGGCACCACAATGCGGGATGCTGGAGATCGAATCTGGGTCATGTGTGTGCAAGGCAAGCTTCCAGTCTCCAGCCCTCATTCTTAGTTTTAATCTATTTAATTAATAAAACTTTAATTGTGCATGTTTTTTAAAAAATATTTTATTATACCACCATTAGATATACAATTACAAGATGTTCATGTTTGAATTTTGGTTCTACAGTGTTCCAACACCCATCCCTCCACCTCTGCCCATTTCCCATCACTAATGGCCCCACTTCCCTCCCCTTCCCCAGCCTGCCTCCATGCAGGTTCTTTATCTCCTCTCTCTCCCCTCTCCCCCTCTCTCTCTCCCCTCTCTCTCTCTCCCTCTTCTTCTCCCTTTCCATCTCCTTCTTCCTCTCCCTCTCCCTCTCCCGTCATGCTTCCTTTTCTTATTACACATTGTGGATTGTAATATATTCCAGAACATGATTGGTTCCACTAGTTTGTACCGCAGCTCTCCCCCATTCGTCTGAGTCTCTGCATGATGGCCGAGAGCCCTGAGGCAGTTTGTGGGCGGGACCACCAGGCCTCCAGACGTGTCAGAGAGGGGGTCTGGGGACCCCAGCTCCATCTCCACAAACACCCAGTGACCCAGTGACTTTTCGCCTACCAGGGCTTGAACTCGGGCTACTCTGCTGAGCTGGTCTTGAGATCAGCGCCTCTCTTGGTTGGGTTCTGATGAGCTGTGGGGTCTGGACCGTGAGAATGGTGACTCTTATGGTGAGCGAGTCTCATTCGGCTGCTTCCGAGGCCTTACAGAGGTGATGGGCCCACTCCCAAAACCCATCTAGCCTCCTGGAAGCCTCATGTTAAGCTGAGCTGGGGGAGGGGCGGATGCCAACTCTCCCGCTGTGTCTGTCTCCGCATGATTGTTTTGATGATTGGGGATTGCACACCAGGTTGCAGAGTGGTTAGAAATGACACGGGCGGGGTGGGGCGCAGAGCAGTCATACAGCTGGTCGCGTGTTTGCCTTGCACGCAACCGACTCATGTTCCATCCCTGGCATCCCATATGTCCCATGAGCACTGTCAGGAGTTAATTTCTAAGTGCAGAGCACAGTTGGCCAAGGCATTCACCAGGTTGCGCTTGTTCAGTCTTTCTTACTAGAATGATCATCAGGGCTTGTACATTTTAGTTAAGGTGCTAGCATACTTGAGTTCTGACACTCACACATGTGTCCATAGAGTAGGTGGGGTACTTGCTTTGCATGCAGCCAACCTGTGTTTGATCTCAGCACCCCATATGGTCCCCGAGGCACTACAAGAATTATTATCTGAGTGCAGAGACAGCAGTAATCCCTGAACATCACTGGGTGTAGCCCTAAAACAAAACAAACCTCCAAAAAAGGAACAAAATTCACATTTCACCCAAAATTAAAAATAATGACATTGAACCTGCTTAGTGTAACCCAGTCACAATGGCCATTCTGGAATCGCTGCATCTGTTTATAGTAAAGTAGGATGAAGAGAGAGAAATAAACAGAATTCCTTCTTCACCAAAAATCTACAACTAGTAGATTCAACCATACTGCCATCAACTGTATCAAATGACAATCCTAAAATTCTGTGCAACTGTTAAGAAACATTTTTGTCTAATTTTTTCCCAATAGCTATATTCTAAATAGAAGTTACCATTTACATATCTAGTATAGACTATTTTTCTCCTGTAAAATTATTACTCTTTAAAATCAATATATTTTTTTTTATTTTGGCTTTTTGTGTCATACCCAGCAATGCTCAGGGGTTACTCTTAGCTCTGCACTCAGGAATTACTCCTAGTGGTGCTTGGGGGACCATATGTGATGCTGGGAATCCAATCCGGGTCTGCTGCATGTAAGGCAAATGCCCTACCTGTTGTGCTATCACTCCAGCCCCTTAAAAACTAATTTTAAGGTTAATATAAGATAGTGTTTTTGAACCTGTTTCTGACCTGGCGCCTTTGAAATGTTTCCTTTCCTTCCTTTACCCGCAGCCCCATTCTACTGACTGACCCTCTAGTTTCATGCAATAGCTCCATTTACAAAAATTTTACTGTCGCCTGCTTTAGTCTACGGGGCCATATGGCTTCTCACTGAGAAATGCTATTCCAAGATGCTTAACTTAGACATATAAGGCAAGGAGGGGCTCGTCTGGGCTATATTCTACTTGCTTAAACCTTTAACATTTGAAATATAGTTGCAAGAAACAGATGATTAATTGAGGAAAAACCTCAGATTTAGTGTATCTTTCAGTAACTTATTGACTATTCTATATGTAAGCAAATTCCTATTTTCTGAAAAAAAATCTAAGGGTATTTCGTAAATATCTCAGAAAACAGTATTATTTTGATTCCAAAAGGAATTAATGGGTAACAGTACAGTGGATAGGGTACTTTTCTTGCATTTGGCCAACCTGGTTGTTCAATTTCTCGCACCCTATATTGTCCCCTATGCCCTGCCAGGAGTGATCCTTGAGCGCAGACCAGGAGTAAGTCCTGAGCATCATTGGGTGTGGTTCAACAAAACAAAAGAATTAAGAAGGGTCAGAAGATGGCTTATTGGCTAAAATGCCTTCCAAGTGTGAGGTCATGAATTTAGTATTATTTCTTGGCCTAATAAAATTATAAGACAAAACAGTGTCATCCACCTGTGCCAAGCTCTTTTCTGCAGTTTTTTGTTTGTTTTTTTTTTAATTTTATTTTATTATTTCCCCCAAATATTATTACACCGTTTTAGACATACAATTGAAAGATGCTCATGTAGAGTTTTGGTTCTACAGTGTTCCAACACCCATCCCTCCACCCAAACCCATCTCCCATCACCAATGTCCCCACCTCCCTCCCTCCTCCCACACCTCAACTACTTGGCGGGTTCTGTATGTCATTTCTCTCCTCTTTATCTCTCCCTCCCGCCAAACTTTCCTGCTCTTTGTGAAATGCAGTGCATTAAAAGACATTACTGTTTCCACTATTTTAATGGACCGCGCGGCTGCGCGCAACCTGGGCTCAAACTAGTTTTGCTCTGTTAATCTGGTCATGAGGCAGTTTCCCACCTTCCAGATAGCGAAAATGGTGGCTAGTGTGATGGGCGAGTCTCATCCGGCTGCTTCCGGGACCCCCCATAGGTGATGGGCCCACTCCCAAAACCCATCTGCCCTCCTGGGGGTCCCATAGTCAGCTGGGCCCTGGGCGAGCCGAGTTCCAGCCTCCCCAGTCGCTTGTGAGCCTCTTCATACTATGGCTGGTGGCCCCAGGGCAGCTCCTGGGGCGGGGCCACCAGGCTCGACAAAATGGAGGGGGATGGCCGAACCCCTGACTCCATCTGACGAATTCCCAGTGATTCCGCTTCTGGGAGCCGCCTACCTGGGCTCGAACTGGTTTTGCTCTGTTAATCTGGTCGTGAGGCAGTTTCCCAGCGTCCGGACAGAGAAGGTGGTGGCTAGTGTGGTGGGCTAGTCTCATCCGGCTGCTTCGGGACCCCCAGAGGTGACGGACTCTGTTCTGCAGTTTATACCTGTTGGCCTTTCGCTTGCTATCTGTGATCTTCCTTCCTTCCTTCCTTCCTTCCTTCCTTCCTTCCTTCCTTCCTTCCTTCCTTCCTTCCTTCCTTCCTTCCTTCCTTCCTTCCTTCCTTCCTTCCTTCCTTCCTTCCTTCCTTCCGTCCGTCCGTCCAGTCCGTCCGTCCTTCCTTCCTTCCTTCCTTCCTTCCTTCTGTAAATCACAGTACCTCAGTAAAAATTTAAATAATTTAATGTATAGATTTTTCAGATACATTCCCAACATATTGGTGATGGAAAAAGAAAAAAAATATTTTGCCCTGTAAAACCCCAGATATTTTTAAATATTGATTAAAAGAACACAAAAAACCTCTTTCTACTGCATAACTAAAGTTAGAAATTTAAGAATACTCTCAATTCTAAAATGAACAGGCTATAAAAACTGAGTGAAGAACAGGCTTACTTGGGATAGCTGCCAGTCTTGTTAAGTAGGAGTATAGTTTTACCATCTAACACTGAGTAGGCTCTACAAGATGCCAGTACCCAGGCAGGTGTTGAAACTGATGTCCAATAAAGTTACTCCTTGAGGAGCTTCTTATTTTTAAGAAAGGGCAGACTAGGAAGATTTTTAAAAAATTTTCCTAAATTGGGGAATAGACAAACCCTTTGGTTGGGGAAAAACAAACCAGACTTTATCCTAATTATTAGCTCTGATACTTCCTAGGAAGTATGTAAAAGTCATAGTGAGCATGTTTAAGATTAAACTTGAAAGCTTTGTAAAAACCATAAAAAAGCGGTCATCATCTTGAAAATTTATATTCATGGATCTGCATTCACACGGATGAGATTTGAATTGATTGGTCAAAAATAGTAGGATGAGATGCCCAAGCATTGGGTCTTATCTGTGATGACACCCACTGCAGCAGGCAAACCTTAAGTTTAGTTTGGTTTAAGATAACTGTATCAGTAATCCAGTGTTGTAGATGACACAGGAAGGCAAACCATAATGAGTTGTCAACAGCCAAGACAATAGGAAAAATTAGATTTCCAGTACTCAGATTATGATGCTGCTGCTGATGATGACAATGTTGTTGTTGTTGTTGTTGTTGTTTCTGGGCCACATCCAGCTGTGCTCAGGCCTTATTCTTGGTTCTGTGTTCAGGGTCACTCCTGGAGGCGGCTTGGAGGAGCCTAGGCTTATACTGAAAGTTATTGAAATTTAAATAAGACACTGACCTACTAGAAGCTCTGAATTTCTGAGCAATCGTGTAAATGAAATTTTGAATATCTGCTTAATGGGAGCAGATATTTTTCTGGATAGAGAAATATCCAGACGTGGTTTAATGGGATTAGTTTTCTATGTTAACTTTCAATTTATGATTAAACAAATATTTCTTTTCATACTAGTTCATACAAGCTTCCCTTTGTGGACCCCAAGTTAAGACTCTATTTTAGGAGTAACTTAAATGCATGTCTGAGCAGATTGAGACTGTAATTCCTTTGTAGTGTTGTAGATAAAATTGGGAAACCATCTAAAGATTTACCAGCAGGAGATTATATAAACTGTAGTATCTCCAGAGAATTAATTGATTTTTGTGAAATTTTAAGATTACGATTATAAAGGGTAAAATGTTTATGGGAATGGTATGCCCAAACTCAGATTAACTATTCAAGAGTAAGATAAGAATGGGAAGGCAGCTAGTTATTAGGAACTTTAAAACATGTGTCACACCCAGCAGTGCTTGGTGGGAACTGCTAGGCACTGGTGATCAAACCCAGGACTCTATATGAAGCATGTGCTCCAGCCCTTTGAACTCTGTCCCTACTCCCTATCTAAAGATTTCCTAAATAAACGCCAGCCTTTTCTCATATTTATTACGGTAGGCTGATAAGCTATTATTTAGTAGCTTTAGTGTTGAGTGTTTTCTGTCTTATATTTACAGTATTGATCATTGTAATTTAGTACATGTTCAGTAGTATAAATTTAACTCTTATGATTGTTTTGTCATTTTTAAACCACATTTTGTTCTTTTTTTTTTTAGGATCGGAAGTTAACAAAGTCTGAGAGGCAGAGATTTAAAGAGGAGGCTGAAATGTTAAAGGGTCTTCAGCATCCCAATATTGTTCGATTCTATGATTCCTGGGAATCCACATTAAAAGGAAAGAAGTGCATTGTGTTGGTGACTGAGCTTATGACATCTGGAACACTTAAGACGTAAGTTCATCTATGTTTTAAAGCTGACTGGAATAGGGAGCGATTTTAGTTTTTCTCTTTAGGTTATATCTGTCCTTTTGTTACCTAGCATACTAAGTTCATTCCTCAAACTGCTAATATATTAGCACTTTCCTTCCCCCAAAGTCCTCTCTAGTCTGCATAAAGTGATTTGGTAATTTATTGGTATGTATTAACATGAGAAATTACTTCAGAGTAAGCCTTGTTTTCAAGTCCTTGTAAAATGGCCAGGCAATCAAATTACAACGTCGCCCTCTAGTGGTTAAAATAAGGTGGACACATACAAAGACTGCCAGGGAATAAATAGTGGGAGTAAGACCCTGAATCAAGGTCTTTTAGAGCAGCATTATTCAACTTTCCACACTTGTGTACAAACATCTGTTCTGCGTGTTGGCCCAGTGGACCAGCATTTATAACCAGTGCAGACTGGTGGTTGAAGAATGCTAATGTTGAGTATCACTTTATACTCAAAGAGGAACCAAGTGTCATTAATATAGTATAAAATTTTTTATTGTGGAGGAGTTGGGTTTTAAAAACTTAATACTGGGGCTGAGCGATATTCCAGTGGGTAGGGTATTTGCCTTGCACATGGCCAACCTGGGTTCGATACCCGGCATCCTATATGATCCCCTGAGCACCGCCAGGAGTAATTCCTGAGTGCAGAACCAGGAGTAACCCCTGAGCATTGTCAGGTGTGACCCAAAAAGCAAAACAAACAAACAAAAAACCCGAAAACCTTAACACTGAAATATATTACCTTCTTTAGTTAATTCTACTGAGTTGATTAACCCCAAGTTCTTGAGACGTTTCTTAGCTCTTAAGAGTAATTACTTGCATGTGCCGTTATATGCTCAAGATTAAGATGTTGAGGGCGGAGCGATAGCTCAGCGGGTAGAGGCGTTTGCCTTGCGCGCGGCCGGCCTGTGCCGGCCCGGGTTCGATCCCCGGCATCCCATATGGTCCCCTGAGTGCAGAGCCAGGAGAAACCCCTGAGCATTGCCGGGTGTGGCCCAAAAAAGCCAAAAAAAAAAAAAAAAAAGAGAGAGAAGATTAAGATGTTGAAAAGCCAGTTGATTATTCTGCCCTTGAAAATGACAATTTTCTTATTCAGACTATTTATTTTGCAACACTTTTACTAGTAATCAAGGCATTATATGATATCTGTCTATTCCATAAGATCGTACTCCCCAGGACTATGCCTGAAACTTAAAAACTATTGAAATGAACTAGGAAAGTGGTACAATAGTAGTTTTGTATATATCTGCATGGCAAAGATTCTTTTCACTGGTTTGGAGTCTCAGTGGGTGGTCAGGTTTGTCAGGCATATAGCCTACAAGAGTACTCTATAACAGTTGTCTTATTTAAAACATACTGAAAGGCTTTGGGTACATGGAATACACTCAAACCATTTTCAGTACACATTTAAGCTTCAAAGAGAGAGAAAGAAGAGTAACATTTCCGAGCTGGGGAGATGACTCAGCGGGTAAAGAGCACATATTCCGCCTGCAGGGTAACATTAGATTCCGACTTCTGCAACGTGTCCCCTGAGCACTGCCCAATCCACCCCTAAAGGAAAGAAGAAAAGGGAAGCTTCTAGACAGACAGCAAAGAAGAGGACAAATAGGAACATTGGTAGCTTTGGAGATAACATAGAGCGGAGGAGAAGTTCAAAGTGTCTTTTTGGATCTTTTGAATTTTTTGTTCTGTATTTGTATAAATACTTGACTCGAAATAGACATCCTTATTTGTAACGAAGATGGGACTATATGGATTAGAAAATTTGATTCAGATGATGGAAATAATTTAGGTAGACATATCAGGAAATTTTAAGTCATATAATACAAAATCAGTCTTTTTTAAAGCATATAGTTCAATGTCATTTATTACAGTCACAGTGTTGTATATTCACTATATCTGTTAACCTCCTAACGTTTGAAGATAAACTCCCTAGCGGTCTCAGCGGCTTTGACGCAGCTCAGGGCTCACCCCAGCCGTGCTTGGTGCCAGCAGGGCCGGCTGCTTCAGTGTGCTTGGTGGGGCACAGTTGGGACCTGTGCATGCACTGCAGGAGCTCTGCCCTATTCTGTCTCCCGGGTGCCCTAAACTTCTTTCTGTAAGCCCCCGTAAGTCCTCCCTTGTTATTAAGTTATTACAAATACTCTTCTTCCATGCCACATTTTCAGTTGCATCTGATTCAGATTCTTAGGCGTTTTTTCTCTAAGTTTTAAGTTTCTTTTTCCATCATTGTTTAGACAGTTTCTGAGCCTCGGAGACTAAGGGAACAGACAGGTATGTGTAAAGTAAAAGAATCTCTAGAATTTATGGGTGGGAATTTTTCTTTTTTTGCTGCGATTGAAAGAATGGAATTTACCATCTTAATTATTTTGAAGTGTTTATATAGTTCATCAGTATTTAAGAATATTCACTTTGCTGTGCAGACTATCTGGAATTACCTTGCAGAACTTTAAAACCTGTTAAGCCGACTTCTCCCTCCCTACTAGCCTCTCCAAATCACCAACTTACTACTTCTTTCCTTATGGATTTATCAAATCAAGATATTTATAAAAATAGAACCATACACTTGTGTTCTTTTGTGTTTGGTTTCACTTTTCAGTCTTGTTTCTCCCCCTCTTTTTGGTTCTGAGCCACCCCAGCAGTGCTCAGGGCTTACTCCTGCCCCCTGCACTCAGGGTTCACTCCTGGTGGGCTCAGGAGAAACGTATGGGGTGCCAGGGATCAAGCCCAGGTCAGCTACGTGCATGGAAAACACCCTACTCGCCATGCTGTCGCTCCAGCCCCACACTTTACAGCACATTCAAGCTTTATATGTAATAGCACATCATTGCTTCATTCTTCTTCCTGACTATTTCTTTGCATGGACATAATATAACTTGTTTTCTATTCATTCATTGAAAGAAGTTTGGATTGTTTCTGCCTTTGGCTGTTGTGAATAGGAGTGCTATGAGGAGATGAGCCAAGTATTTGAGTACCTGGTTTTTGTTTTTATTTGGATAGGGTACCTATAAGGGTAATCCATTAGCCATGTAGTTCTTTGTAACTTTTAGAGAAACTTAAATTGTTTTCTATCATAGCTATATTATTTTCCCATTCACATTAGCAGTGTATAAAAATCACTAAAATTTTTTGTTTGGTTCATTTTTTAAAAAGTTGTCCTGCTTCTTATACCTCAGTTGTTTCATTGTAGGGTTTTTTAATTTTTTTTTTGCTTTTTTGGGTCACACCCAGCGGCGCTCAGGGGTTTCTCCTGGCTCTGCACTCAGGAATTACTCCTGGCGGTGCTCGGGGGACCATATGGGATGCTGGAGATTGAACCTAGGCGGCTGGGCCGGCCGCATGCAAGGCAAACACCCTACCCGCTGGGCTATCGTTCCGTCCCCTGTTTCATTGTAGTTTTGATTTGCAATTCCCTAGCTACTGATAATGTTGAGCGTCATGTTATGCTTATTGTATATTTTTCTTTGGAAAACATCTATTCAAGCCCTTTACCCTTTATTTTCTCTTTTACCCATTTTTATTGAGGTACTGGGATTGAAAAAAAACTCCTTAGTTTGCTTTTCTGTATGTATCATTCTGACACCACGCCTATTACCGGAGTGCTCTCCGCAGTGTTCCAGCCCCCTCCCACTCCTCGTAAGCTCAGTTTTGTAGACAAAATCTCCAATTCCAATGACTTTGGCCATTTGTTGCTCCCTTTATTATGTTTCTGAGGACTCCACACAACAAGAGAGATTTTTTTCCCATTAATTGTGGAGGTGGTGACTCCTACACACATGTACCTGAATAAAGCTAAACTCCTGATATTCCACAAAATTGCAACTCAGTAATAAATTGACAGATTTTTTTCTAAAACTTCTTTCATTTTATTTGGTATATAACATTTAAAATTAATAATATAAATAATTCTGTACTCTTGCCTCCTGCCCCTTGAGGTGTTGCAGGTGGCTGCAGTGCGAGGCTGCAGGTGACAGACAGGAGGCAGGCTTGTCTACACCCAGGGCTCTGCCTGCGTGGTTCCTGGATGGTGGGTGGTCTAACAGAAAAAGACTGGGCCCCCTGGGACGAACCCAGAGCCACGGCAGAGCCTGGGAAACTACCGTGGTGTGTTTGATATGCCAAAAACAGTAACAGTAATGGACCTCATTCCCAAGGAATGGAGACATTATTGGTGCCCGTTCAAGCAAATCAGTGAACAACGGGAAGACAAGTGATACAAGTGACAAGTGATAATCCTAGTAGTAAGAATAAAGAGAGGAAAATTAACATTTTAGTGGAAAATCTGATTTTGCATTTAAAAGTATCAGTGTTTTATCCTAAGAAGGGGATATTGACTTTATATTGAAAATATTATAGGTGATGCTTATATATGTAATTTAAAAGTTAAAAATTGTTATAAAATTGTTATATATAAAAATTGTTATAAAAATTTATATATAAAAGTTGTTATAAAAATTTTATAGATCTAAAAAAACCTAGAAAAAAAAGCTTTCAATATAGATGAAACATTATTAATAAACAGACCACTCTTAATCTAGTAGTGAACAACTATTTTCAGTGTCTTTTATTTTTTGTTTGTTTGTTTGTTTTGCTTTTTGGGTCACACCCGGCAATGCTCAAGGGGTTACTCCTGGCTCTTCACTCAGGAATTACTCCTGGTGGTGCTCGGGGGGACTATATGGGATGCCGGGGATACGAACCCAGGTCGGCTGCGTGCAAGGCAAATGCCCTACCTGCTGTGCTATCGTTCCGGCCCCTTGTGTCTATTTAAAAAGCTCCTTTAATGTTTCTTACAAAACTGGTTTCAAGGTTATGAATTCCCCTAAACTGTTGCCTGTTCATGAATCCTGTATTGTTCTTTCAATTCTGAGCGATAATCTTGATGATTAGAATATTCTTAGTGAGGTTCATTTCACTGTTTGCTTGCCTGTTTTTTTTTTTTTTTTTTTTTTTTAAAAACCCAGCTTATCCAGGGACTGGAGCAGATTTGATCCCTGGCATCCCATATGGTTCCCCCAGCACGACAGAAGTAATTCCTTTGTGCAGGGCCAGGAGTAATCCCTGAGCATTACTGGGCGTGACCCCAAAAGCCAAAAAAGCACCTATATCCATCCATTCCGGTGTGGTTCGTAGAGTCATAGTTGATATCCGGTTAATCTTATAGTTGCTCCTTTGTGTAAGTTCCTTTTTGGTTTTGATGCTTTCATATCCTGCCTCTGTTTTGGATTTTTGTCATTCTATTATAATGTGTCTTAAATTTTTTTCTATTTGGATATATTTTCACTGGAACCCTTTTGGGCCTCTTGGATCTCAGTGCTTACATTCCTCAACTCTGTGATTTCTTTAACTAGTATTTCTTCATCCAGTTTGACTTCCTGTTCTTTAGAGACTTGATTTATAAATTGTTCTTCTTGAACTCAACCCATAGTTGTCTGGTGTGTTACTCATTTCTTTTTAGACATTTCCCCGCTTTTTCTTTTTAGACTGCTCCTGTTTCTCATTTTGGAGCTCATCAATCTTTTCTCAGCTGCTTTTACTCTACTGCTCAGACCTTCTATTGAGTTTTTTATATCATTCTCCACACTTTGATTTCTGTCGCTTCTAATTGTAGTTCTCTCATTTCCACTTTCATATTGATGCTTTACTACCTATACAGTCATTTCTTTGAGCTCATTAACATCCTGAATTTCACTAAAGTCATTCTGTGAGGGTTTATGGAGCTGGTTGGTTTTAAGCCTTCTTTGTTATTTTCATGCATCGAGGTTGGTGTCCTCCTATTGTGGCTGCTGTGCTGAGGGCAGTTAGCACTCCTGGATAACCCTTAGTCTCTCTCTAGCTTAGGCTGGGCGTTTTCCTTCCCAGCCTGCTTCACCCAGTGACTTGGGGAGGGGGCGTCTTAAGATATGATGAGTAGAGCTGTCATGCGTCTGTTTTGTGGCTGTTTGGTTCACATGGGAGAACAGTTTACTGAGATCGCAGTGGTCAAGCATCTGAGAAGACTGCTGAGGTCCCATTAGAAGGGAGGACATTCCACTTTCAGTTTCGAAAAGATAACGAGGGATGTCAGCTGGGAGGTTAACTGCACACAGAAGGTTTGATGAGCAAGCAGAAGGTCAGATTTGGTGGGCCTGCTGAGATGGCGGAGATTGGAAGCTGCCCCTGAAAATATGGCAGCTCCTCAAGAAAACAAGCAAGACTAGAGTAACCTTATGATTCTATACCCAGACGAAAGCAAGCAGGCTCTCCAAGAGGGGTTTTGCATACCCATAGCTGTAGTACTCTCAGTAGCTAAAAGCTGATAGCAACCCAGGTTTCCATCAGTGAGAGAATGATTAAACACAACATCGTATATCGTATATATCTTTATGATCGCTTATATTCAACCTTTAAAGGGAAGAGAATACTAATGTATTCTACAGTATGAACAAGCATTTGGGGCATTAAGTTAAATAAGTTAATTACAAAAAGACAAAATGCTGTAAGATTCCATTTATATGTGCTTTACCTAGAGTAATCAAATTTATTTATTTTTTTGAGTAATCAAATTTATGAAATAGAAAGCGGAATGAATATTGATTGCCAGGCCTGGGGGTGGGGTGGGAAATTGTTTAATAGCACTGTGTTCTAGTTTTGCAAGATGAAAGAATTCTGTTGATGTATGATGGTGATGATTCCATAATAGATATTCTGAGTCTTAATATTATTTAAAAATAATAAACTTTGTGTTTTGTTAAGTTCACCCTAATTCTTTTTAAAACAGGAATAGGAATCCAATCACAGAATTTTCTAAAGAAAAAATTATATATATATATATATATAGAGAGAGAGAGAGGGGGACAGTGGAGAGCCTACGGATACTCAGTGACTGAAAGTGCTTATGTTGCAAGTATGAGGCTTGAGTTTGATTCCTGGTGCAACATACACAACTGAAAATATTCCAGCACTGCAGCCACGAGTGACTAGAGTATGTTCAGTAAATACAAGCACCACAGCTAAAGGCTGATAGCCCTAGTCACTAGCAACAACAACAAAGGGAAGGGGAAATAAAGCAAAATATAAATTAAAAAAGTTTCAGAGGGCTGGAGCAATAGTCCAGCGGGTAGGGCCCTTTTTCTTGCACGCGGCTGGCCCATGCCAGCCTGGGTTCGATCCCCGGCATCCCATATGGTCCCCCGAGCACCGCCAAGAGTAATTTCTGAGCACAGAGCCAGGAGAAACCCCTGAGCACGCCAGGTATGACCCAAAAAAGCAAAAAAAAAAAAAAAAAGTTTCAGAGGTGATAAAAAAGAATTTTCTTTATTCCATGATACGGATGATGTCAAATTTACTTAATGAATAAGGCATTACATTAATGCCAAAGCTTAAGATATAGGGGCCGGAGCGATAGTCCAGCGGGTAGGGCGCTTGCCTTGCATGAGGCCGGCCCATGGGCCCCGGTTCTATCCCCCGGCATCCCATATGGTCCCCCGAGCACTGCCAGGAGTAATTCCTGAGTGCAGAGCCAGGAGTAGCCCCTGAGTATCGCCGCGGGTGAGACCCCTAAAAGCAAAAAAAAAAAAAAAAAAAAAAAAGAAAAAAGCTTAAGATATACTATATTATGATAATCATCTAACCATTATGTTTGAATTATTTCTGGATTCTAAGTTGTCAACATGTAAAAGCGATTTATAGAGCAATGTTTCATAAATACAGGTGTCAAAATATTTTTACAAAACATTCACAAATTGAATACAGTAATCACAGTAATACAGTAATCACATTACACCACTGCCAAAAAGGTTTATCTCAGGGTTGTCAAGCTGATTTAACTTGGAATGAATCAGCCGTCCACGACATTGACAGATGAAAGAAAAAATCATTTCTGTTGATGGGGAAAGGTAATTTGACTTCAGATCTAGACTGCTAAAGAACATTCGTGGGGGAGAACCAAGTTAAAGATAGGTCTTGCTTAGTTAGTTTTCTGAAATTAGGAACAAAATAAGCATCTGTGTTACTTTCCTCATTCACATTCAACATTTCATAGTACCTACCCAAAGCTATAAGCCATAAAGACAATTACATTGGTAAAAAGCAAAAGGCTGAAATTGTGTACCTAGAATTGTGTACCTAGAAAACAGATTTAAAGTCATAAGATAAGAGGTTTTTTTTTAACTTTGTAAAAAAAAAATTCAGTGAATTAAACTGAATAAAAGCATGTGCATAGCCTGAGGAAGTACTAAAGTGTATGTCTTCTTCAGAAAAGCCCACATACGCGAGATTGCTGCATCTTCTTTACTATATATGGCCACCTGATCATCTTCCTATTAATATGTCTTAATTCTATTCATTCCTGAATAATTTGCAGATATTTGTTTCACTAGTATCAGTGAATCTTGAAAAAAGTCATTTACTCATGCAATTAAAACTTTTTTTTTGTTTGTTTGTTTTGGTCACACCCAGCGATGCTCAGGGGTTGCTCCTGGCTCTTCACTCAGGAATTACTCTTGGCAGTACTCAGGGGACCATATGGGATATGGGATGCTAGGGATCGAACCCAGTTGGCCGCATGCAAGGCAAATGCCCTACCTGCTGTGCTATCGCTCCGCCCCACAATTAAAACTATTTAGATATAAAATATTTCCATTATCTCATTGAATGTCTTTGTGCCTATTCCCAAGTAGTCTTTCACCCATTCAGATTAACTAGATTTATTAGCACTCTGCCCCGCCACCAATATAAAACCAACTTTTACCGTTATGCATCACAAAATTAAGTAGAATTTCATTTTGGTTCTGTATTAACTTTTCATAATGTGTTTAAAATTAATGTTGAACAATTTCATGCTGATTAAAATATCTTGCATATAGTTTTCATTTATTCCCAATACTTGTTTTTTGCTACATAGATTTGTGTAGAGTAGTATATTGTTACAGATCTTCCTTTTAACTAGTCATGTCATATGTAATCATACACATGCACATATACATGCACTTATACACTTTTCCATTTTCATTTTGGGGCCACATTCTACAGTGCTGGGGAGGGGCGACTTTGGTGCAGGGAATCGGACCTGGTCCTCCTGCATAGAAAGCAGGTGCGCAGCCCTTTTTGGTATTGCTGTAATGCCCAGGAGTCGCATACCCTTGGCCGTAGTGCTTGCTGGGTCAAACACTTGGCTGCAGTGCTCACTTGTTGGATCTTCACTGAGAGTTACACGCTTTCAACACTTTCAAACACTTGATTGTGAGATTGCTTGTGTATGTGTAGCACTGGGGATCTCGAAATGAACTGGAATCTACATAGCCATTGGGTTTGCACTCAGGCATGTGGGGTGGAGCTGGAGAACTTGAAGCCTCATTCTTTCAAGGCAGACACTACCACTGTGCTGTCCTCAGCTTCTGGGAATTTTCTTTTAAGTTTTCCACCTTAATAATCTTCATTTACTTCCCTGAATATTTCCAAGTAAAATACATTTGAAACCAGTTCCCAGTTTTAAATTTAGTCTTCCTTTGGCAACATCAGAAATCTTCCCTTTTGAGGGGTAGGTCAGGGAGCACATTGAATGGTGCTCAGGAGCTGGTCCTTGACTCTAGGCTCAGGAGTGACCCCTGGAAGTGCTTGGTACTGGGCATGTGAACTGGGTCTGTGGTACTGGGGATTTGCCCCAAGGCCAGTGAGATGAAAGGCAGTCTTACTAACTCATACTGACTCTAGCTCTAAATTTTAATTTTCTTAGAATTAGCTATGATTCTTAGAATCTGCCCAGTGTATCCATGCTTCATAGATCAATCAGATTTGGGCAGAATAAATATACAGAATTTGAATCTTTCTGGGATTTCCTCCCTTTTACTTTCAGGATCTCTGCTGTCCAGTGAAACTTTCTGTATTGTTTGAAATGTTCCGCCATCTTCCAGAAAGTAGCCTCTTGCTATATGAGGCTGTTGAGCATTGAAAATATGTCTAGTGCAACTGGGAAATGGATTATTATGTGTTTTTTGTTTTTTGGTTTGGGTCACACCCTGCAATGCTCAGGGGTTGTTACTCCGGACTCTGCATTCAGGAATTATTCCTGACAGAGCTTGAGGGACCATATGGGATGTTGGGGAATTGAACCCGGGGTCAGCTGCATGCAAGGCTAACACCCTACCTGCTGGACTATCGCTCCGGCCCCTGTTTTGTGTTAATTAGTGTGCTTGTTCATGACATATAGAGTCTTATTTGGCTAATGGATACTATATTCTAGAGCAGGGTGTCACCTGTCACCTGTCTTCCGTTCAAAGATTTGCTCAAGTGGGCACCAGTAATGTCTCCATTCGTGGGGAATGAGGTCCATTATTGTTACTGTTTTGGCATATCAAATACACGTAGGGTAGCTTGCCAGGCTCTGCCGTGGCTCTGGGTTCATCCCAGGGACCCAGTCTTTTGATATTTTTATTTATAAGTTGCTAATTCATGTTTGGATGTATATCAAATATGTAAAATTTGTGTCTTATTCTTTAATACTTAACCAATTTAGTGCTCATATTTCTTAATGTGGGTGAGAAAGATTGATTTTTTTTTTCCGGTTATCTTTTGCTTATAAGTCTTTTTTTTTTTTTTTTTTTTTGCTTTTTTGGGTCACACCCGGCAATGCTCAGGGGCTACTCCTGGCTCTGCACTCAGGAATCACTCCTGGCGGTGTTCGGGGGACCATATGGGATGCCGGGAATCGAACCCAGGCCGGCCACAGGCGGCGGCAAGGCAAACGCGCCCTACCCACTGGGCTATCGCTCCGCCCCCATTTTGCTTATAAGTCTTTCGTGCAACATTTGTATTAAGTTTTTCCAAAAGAATTCTTTGACCAGTTGGTTTTGTTCAATGAATAAGGTTGAAAAGATTAATGAATAAGGTTGAAAAGATTAATTAAAGTACAGATTTTAATAAATATGTAAATATTTAAACTCTAAAATGGTAATTTTAAAACTACGGAAGTTTATTTTCTTTTTGCATGAGTTTTTGATAGTCCCTCTTTTGAGTTACATGCTATGTCAAAGAAAATTGAAAAGAAATGGTTCTGTAGAAGTAACACATTCTGATTGTAAAACTTAAGGAAATTAGAGGAAAAAAGTCTGGAATTCATTCAGAGATAAGCATGTTAACTTTTATTAATTGTATAGTTTTTACTACCCATGCGGCAGAGCCTGGCAAGCTACCGTGTCGTATTTGATATGCCAGATACCAGTAATAATTATAGACCTCATTCCCATGACCTGATGGAATGGTTTGAGGCTCTTTATGTTCCTGGAGCAAGCAGGTGCCCTTGGGCTCTACTTGCATGAGACACATCAGATGGAGATGTTACTGGTGCCCGCTCGAGCAAATCGATGATGAACGGCAAGACAGTGACAGTGATACAGACCATCAACTATCCAGGGCCCACGGGGCAGCGCCCTGGGTATAGACAAGCCTGTCTCCTCTCTGCCACCTGCTGACACAGCCGGGCACCACAGCCACACCTGCAACACCTCGAGGGGGCAGTAAAATTTTAAATGATGAGGGAAGTCAGAGGTTCTCTCTGTCTCTCTCTCTCTCTCTCTCTCTCTCTCTCTCTCTCTCTCTCTCTCTCTCTCTCTCTGTTACACACACACACACACACACACACCCACCACCACCACCCCCCCCCCCCCACCCCCCACCTTCTCCATGGCAGCAAGGACACTGTCCAAACCGTTTCCCTTCTCACCTGGATTTTGACACCTCACTCTGTCTGCTTCTCCCCTTGAGCCCCTTCTAGTCTGTTCTCCACACTGCAGTGCCCCCAATCCTAATAAACACTCATCAGATCACATCAGTGTTTTGTTCAAGGTCCTCTGGTGGCTTCTAAGGCACTCAGAGGAAGAGCCTGAGTCCTTTCAAATGTTCCCAGGGCCCTGTGAGATTGGACCTCAGGTCCTGCCCCTGCTGCCCTCTCCTGCAGTTCCCCTTCCGGCACCACAGCACAAAAAAGACCAGGCTTGTGTCTCCTCAGGGCATGCGCCTGGCATGATTCCGACCTGAAACATTTCCCCAGACATGCAGTGGGGGGGTTTTTTTGTTCAGATCTACTCTTTCTGAATTTATTTATTTATTTATTTATTTATTTTTTTTTTTTGGGTCACACTGGGCAATGCTCAGGGGTTTCTCCTGACTCTGCACTCAGGAATTACTCCTGGCGGTGCTCGGGGGACCATATGGGATGTCAGGGATCGAATCCGGGCGGTATGGGCCGGCCGCATGCAAGGCAAACGCCCTACCCGCTGGACTATCGCTCCGGCCCAGATCCACTCTTTCAGGGAAGTCTTTTCTCCCTAAGGAATCATGTCCTGCCACACCCCTACTCATAGGTTCTCAGCTCCTACCCTGTTCTTTACTGCCCTGGACACATCAAACATAGTCTGTGCTAGCCTTGTTTTCTTTGCTTCTCAACTGTCTCTACGACTCAACTGTAATTCCTAGAGTGCAGGGATTTATTTGCTCCTTTAAGTTGTATCTTCTGAAAAATAATGTTTTCTTTTCATTGCTTGCTTATTGACCTTTTTTTCTCTTGATTTTATATCAAGGAATCTTGTTACTGGGCCCCGTGATCAGGAACACTACCTGGCACGTCATAGGGCTTCGTTAACATTTCTGGAAGAAGTGAAGGAGGTTAGAAAGAGGAAGTTATTCTCAAGGTGGTGTACCTGCTATGGGCCAGAACTAGAATTAGAATCCAGGTGCCCGGAATCCTCCCTGTTCCAGAAGCCTCATAGACTCTGTTCTGCTCTCTCAGGTTGTCATACAGGCGGGAAGTGCTGTAAAGGTTAAGACATCCCTTCTGTACATCAAAGGATCAAGCGGGAGGAAGAGCACCTTGGGAAAGAGCACAGATTTTAGAGTCAAAGGGACTTGCACTCAGGCTTGACTGCCACTAACTTTCTGTGTGGATTTGAAAATGCCAACTTACCTGCACAAGCCTGAGTTTCATCATCTGCAAATGGGTGTAAGAGTACCTCACCTGGGGCTGGAGCAATAGCACCCCGAGTAGGTCGTTTGCCTTGCATGCAGCAACCCTGGGTTCGATCCCATATGGTTCCCAATAACCCCTGAGCATTGCTGGGTGTGACCCAAAGAAAAAAAAAAGAGCACCTCACTTTGTAATCAAGAACATGAGTACTCAACCCTCAAAATTATAAAACTTAGAAAGGAAAAGCAAGATTTTCATTTGAATAAATCAAATTATGATTTTTGATTGTTGTTCTTTGGGCCACAACCAGCATGTACAGGGGCTGATCCTGGCTCTATGCTCAGGAATGGCCCTTGGCAGTGCCTGGGGACCCATATGTGGTGGCATGATTGGAACCAGTATTAACCGTTTGTCAGGTAAGCACCTTACCTCCTGTACTATCTCTCCAGTCTACCAAATAATATGGCTTTTATATACAAAAACTAAAGCAAGCAAGTGGAAGAGTTACTAGACCCAGCAAAAGATTTCAACAATATATTTAGATATAAAGTCAACAGAAAAAAACAATAAGCAAAATGAAAAGAATGTTATTTTTTCAGAAGATACCATTCATAACAGCAAAAAATAAAACTACTGTGGCACATAAAAATTATGTGCCATAATAGTTTTATTATGCCATAGAACAGAGTGAGGAATCATTTTTCTGGCAAGGCTATTTGAATATGTGCAAAATCATTTGCAGGCAATAAAATATAAGCAGATAGCAAGAAACTTATGACTGTCATTGTGTACCAGGGACAGACAACAGAGTTGCGGTGTGAATGGTCCCATTGCCACCCCAGTCCCCATACTAGACACTGTCAGTACAGAAAGGGTTGTTAGGCAGCACTGTTCCACATTCTGTGAGTCATCTGCCTTCATGTTCTTCAGCCAGTAAGGCTACAAGTTTCTGGTTAGGTTTGTGCTTTCCTGGAGCGAAAAGGTCTAGAGAGTAGGAAGCTAAAAATGTGCTTTCCTTTTCCCCCTATGAATTCTTGATTTATGTCTGAGATGCCTTCAAGTAGTTGTCTGATTTTTTTTCAATTAAATTTATAATTTTATCTGTTTGTAATAAGAATTATACCACTGTTTATCAGAGCTTTAAAGTTGTTTACAAATTAGTTTAGTGGAGGTCTCATTTTAAGAATTCATTTCTTGTCCTTCATTGTCAGAAAATTTTTTACCAGCCACTTATTATAATATTCTGTCCTCTTTATCTCTATTAACCTGAAATTTTAATATTCTGAATTGCATAGACACATATCAAACATGCTTGCATTTAATAGAATTCTTCAAAGCAATTAACTTGTATTAATTGATAACCTATTTGGTATTTTGCTTTTTCTAGATATCTGAAGAGGTTTAAAGTGATGAAGATCAAAGTTCTAAGAAGCTGGTGCCGTCAAATCCTGAAAGGACTCCAGTTTCTTCATACTCGAACTCCACCTATTATTCACCGTGATCTTAAATGTGACAACATCTTTATCACTGGCCCTACAGGCTCAGTCAAGATTGGAGACTTAGGTCTGGCAACCTTGAAGCGAGCTTCTTTGCCAAGCGTGATAGGTATGTTTCAGATAGAGCTTTTTGACATTCTTTTAGAACCTGGTCCTGTCGGTACTCTTATTAAATGGAATTAACTTTAAAAAAAATTAGTAGCCTCAGTCCAGGGAAGAGTCGGTTCTGCCTCTGAGATGTGCCATATTCTTTATACTTTTAGAATCATCTGGAAGACCGTGTTCTTTTGAAGTGAAGGTGAACTTTGTGGGGTTCATTCATTCATTCCATATTTATTTATTTGTTTTCTATTTATTTTTTATTTATTTGTCTATTTGTCTATGTATTTATCTATTTGTTTATTTATTTGTTTGTTTATTTGCTCTTTGGTCATACCCAGCGATGCTCAGGGGTTATTCCTGTCTCTGCCTTCAGGAATTACTCCTGGCAGTGCTGGGGACACGATTGAACCCAGTTCTGCCAGGTGCAAGGCAAACTCCCTACCCAGTGTACTAGTGCTCCAGCCCCTAAAAGGTGAACTTTGTTCACAAAACCATTTGTAGTTATCCTGGATCATTATGTTGGTACTTGACAATTACGTGATTATCCTATTACAAGTACAGTATTTTTGCATGGAATCGAGTTTATATATAGTTTAGTTTCTAAAATTGTTGAATATGTGTTTGTGTATTAAAACCCTTGTCTTAAGATGTAAAAATAGCAGCTCATTCTGATAGTTTGATCTTATCAGCTTCTTTTTACTACCCTTGAGAAATTGTGATACTGAGTCAGAGCAATAGTACATTGAGTAGGGCACTTGACTTGTCCATGGCTGACCCGGCTTCAGTCTCCGGCACCCCATATGGTCGCCTGAACCCTCCAGGAGTGATCCCTGAGTGCAGCGCCAGGAATAAAACTTGAGCACTGACCATTGTGCCCATCCCACCTCGCCCCACCCCAACAAAAAGAAATGTGTCTATATCTCCAGCTGGGAGTTCCTTTTTTCCCTTCCACTTTAGTAAACCTTTCTATTTAAAAAAAATACTGTGATGTACCAAAACTGTTTTTCAACCTCAGTACTAATAACGTTTTAGGTTGGATAATGTTTCGTAATAAAGGCTTTTGGTATATGTTATTTGGCGGCACCCCTGACCTCTGCTCACTGAATGCCAGTAGCGTGCTTTTTTCTGCAGTCCCTTAAGATGTTACGACCAAAAATGTTTTAGCATTGGCAAAATTGCCCCATTGAAAACCACTGATCCGTAAAGAGTAAATCTGTCCTTTCTAACATATTTTGGGGGTTTTTTTGGACCACACCTGGTAGTGTTCAGGGGCGGCTCCTGATTTTGTGCAGGGGTTACTCCTCAGTGCTTGAGAATTCAGTGCCCTGAAGTCCTAGGGCTCGAACTGGACCTCTCCACATGAAAAGATCTGCTCTCTCCATTGGACTCTCTCAGCTCCTTGAACTTCTCTCAAACTTCTTTCCAGCTCAACTACTTGTTAAAGAGCTACAGCTGGAAAATAATGCTGATTTTATTTTGATTAGCATTTATTCTGAACAGAATATGAATGTGCACATGTATACTGACCCTCCACAAAAGATACCAGTAATAACAAAGGAACTCATTAACTTTTCAATAGGCTAGAATCCCTTTTTTTTTTTTGCTTTTTGGGTCACACCCAGCAATGCTCAGGGTTTCTCCTGGCTCTGCACTCAGGAATCATTCCTGGCGGTGCTCGGGGGGACCATATGGGATGCCGGGAATCGAACCCTGGCCGGCATGGGCCAGCGCGTGCAAGGCAAACGCCTTACCCGCTGGGCTATCGCTCCGGCCCCGGCTAGAATCCTATTAATAAGAAAACAATACCAGTAAATTATATCTCCTTCTAAAATAGTTTTTCTACTTGAAGTATGTAACTTGGATTTGAAATGCCATCTTCATGGTTTCTTACAATAGATTAACAAGAGGAATGGGGAAAGGATTATTTAAATAGAATTTTCTTTTTTGCATCCTTTGCTAGAAACATTTCTTTGTTTCTACTTGAGATTTTAAAAATTTCTTAAAAATTCTCTGACTCCAATTTTTTTCATTTTTTAAAATTTTCTTTTTTATTAAATCATAGTGTGGAAGTTCTATTTTTTGGAAATGTGTTAAAATTTGAGGTATCCAGTCTTAAACCAGTTAAAAACCTGGTCTGTGGGGTCAAACATTGATCTCTTAACTTATTCTTTGAGTTTTCCATTTGTGTATGCACATATTTATTTGTCTATAGTGTCTATCACTATTTCTTTGATCTGCAGTAGGCTTTTGTTTTAATCTGCAGTAGGCTTATTATACTGCAGGTGGGATGGTAAGTATATGAAGAAAAGGGCTCTGGTGAGTGTCTTTTATGGACAATTATACTTACATTATTTTCTAAAATGTCAAATACCAGGTTTTTCATTGCAAGGCTTCCTTAAAGGTGAAAACTGATCAAACAGAGTATTAATGGTAAAGACTAGCAGTAAATATTAACCTGACAGGTACCAGACTGTAGGGCAGACTCGTATTTCTGTCATTTTTAACCTAGCATCTTACCTTAGGTAGATCCCATTGTATCTGCCTTTCGCTAGTCTCTTAACCTTTCCTTCAATTTGTTTTCAGTATTATACCTATCTCTTGTTCAAGGATCTGTTTTTGACATTGTTCAACAGGAGTTCATTTGAAATGGTAAATAGACAAGGCCCTTTTAAAAATTCCTTACAAAGTCCTTGCAGTGGAAGATCTATAAGTTTTTTTTGGAACAGATTGACTAAGATGATCCTCTCTCTTTTCTCTTTTTTTTTCCCCCCTTCCACTTTTTTCTCTCTCACAGGTCAAACTCTCTCGTCACTCTTCGGTGAGTAACGTCTGCAACTTCCTCTGCATTGAGTCTGAATCGTTTCTTTTAATTTAGGTACCCAGAGTTCATGGCTCCTGAGATGTATGAGGAGAAATATGATGAGTCCGTTGACGTTTTATGCTTTTGGAATGTGCATGCCTGAGATGGCCCGTCTGAATACCCTTACTCAGAGTGCCAAAATGCTGCAGATCTACGTCAGTGACCAGTGTAAGTCTTCCCTGATTAGTGAATTGAAGTTAGGTGACATCTAACAAGAAATCCCAATTCAGGTAATGTTGGGGCTCAGTGGGGTCCCTAACAGATATTGGGGTTGAGCAGGTCCCCAGCTGCGTTTGGGGTCTCCACTGCAGCCCCCTCCCTCTCCCCACCCCCATGGACAAGGAACAAAACCAACTTCCTTTTTCCCTCTTCTCAGGTGCTCCTCACTCCACCTCTTTCCACACCTCTAGACTAGTCTGCTAGTTCAATATACTTTACAAAAGGTTGGGGAAAGGAGTTACAAGAAGGTAATGGACTTTAATTCCAAAACAATGAGGTGTCAAACAGCTCTTCCTTCCTGGGGAGATAGGCCAGGTGGAATCCTGGTGTAAGTCCTTAGCTGGTAAACAATCATTTAAGTAATATTTCTAATCATTTTGTATAAACACAAAAAGTACAGACATTTATCTATACCCAGGATGGCTATTCACAGGCTATTTTCTATTTCCAGGATGGCTATTCCTGGGGATGTCTTACCATATATTCCAGACTACATTCCTCTAGCCAACTTTTTTTTTTTTTTTTTCTGCTTTTTCCTAACCCCCAACAGGGTCCTTAATCAGTTGCTTATCTTTGGGTCACATTGAATTTGTTCCAGGACCATACTCTTAGCTTATTATATTGCTCAGAATATTTAGTCTGTCCTAGTTGAGGCCTGGATCCATCCAGTCCTGCGATGGGACTCTCCTTTTGGGATGTAAGGGAATTAGAATCAATGTAAGGAGCAACTGAGGTTTTAAGTTAGGAAAGATGATGGATGCTCAGGAGTACCTTTCAGAATTAACTCCTGTATCACAAATGCACAACTTAACTATCTCTTCCTATGTCTGTACAAAGGCCCTTACCTCTAACATAAGAATATGTAAAGGGAATACAGGAAGAGAGAAAAGCAACATTTCATTTACAATGCAAAACCCAGGGGGTAGCATGTAGGAGTCAGAGGGCTGTGAACAAAGGGTAATCCAATAGAGTCACATCTAATGTGTAAGGAACAATGGTAGAAATCATAAGAGGTGTGTCTTCAAAGGGAAGAGTCTAAGATAAAAATTAAACAAACACCAAGTTATTGTGCCCTCATGTAAAATTATATTGAGATGAATTAAATGCTATTTTTTCCTCTAAAGTAAGTAATTTGGGGCGGGCGATAGCCCAGCGGGTAGGTGTTTGCCTTGCATGCAGCCGCCCATGCCGGCCCAGGTTCAATCCCGGCATCCCATATGGTCCCCCGAGCACCGCCAGGAAGTAACCCTGAGCATTGCCGGGTGTGACCCAAAAAGCAAAATAATAATAATAATAATAATAATAAAGTAAGTAATTTATTTACTTTTAATTCAGACACCGGTGGTTTACAAAGTTCATCATAGTGGGCTGGAGCTCTAGCCCAGCGGGTGGGGCGTTGCCTTGCCGCGGCCGACCTCACTGACCTGGGTTCGATCCCGGCATCCCATATGGTCCCGAGCACCGCCAGGAGTAATTCCTGAGTGCAGAGCCAGGAGTAACCTAAGCATCAGTGTGACCCAAAAGCCAAAAAAAAAAAAAAACACCAAAGTTCATCATAGAATTATTTTAGGCATACAGATTGAAACACCAGTCCACCACCGTCCTCAGGGTCCCTGCCGTCCCCCAGCCTGTCCCTTTGCAGGTATGTGACAATTTTTTAAAGATTGCTGCATCATTGGCTTACAATATTAGGAATTTTGGGATTTAGCTTTATGCTTCTGTACCACATCTAACCACGAAAAACTCATTCTTCTCACTACATTTTCTCCTCTTCTCTTTAGTTAGCACCATGTATTTTCACTTGATCCAGTGCTTTTGTTGGTTTATTTGCCAGTTCATTTGCCTCAGTTATTAGCGTTTCAGGTATAAGTAAAACCAGTAATTGTCTTTTACTTCCTTATTTATTTCACTTATAATCTAGGTAAAAATTTTTTTGCAAGAGTATTTAATACACAGTGCAGTGAGTTCACAATAAATTACATCAAGAGGCATTGTGTAGCCTGTTTACAGTGATACAATTTCTTTGAGTTTTGATATGTTAAAGTATGTAGTTATAATTGTTTTAGGATTTGAAAGCTGGTTAAGTGAAATATTTGGTATATTTCTAAAAACTGATGGAAAATGCTTTGCTTTACTCTAACCAGATTGATTTTTAGCCTATTTTTGTTTTTTTGCATTTAAGAATATTAATATTTTAGATTGTAACAGCGTAAATGTTGAGCATCTTTTTAAAAAGGGGTAAAAAGTTGTCACACCGTATCTACTACCATACTGCCCATGTTTTACGACATCAAATGCAGGGACCCTTTCTAGCTTGCGCCGCCTACTCTACCTTGACAACTTCACTTCTCTTGTGATTATTTGTGAAGAACTACTCTTGTGCTCAAGGATTATTACTGGGATTGTTTTGCTCTTTATCTTACGTACCATGTATACAATATTGTGGTGTTTGCCTATATTCAATGTATTTTGTGAATTCAATTCCAACATTTAAATATAATCCATTTTGAGTTAACTTTTTGTTAATTATGAGATGGCAGTCCATTTTGCTTTCTATTACTGTTGAGGGGTTTATTTTGGGGGAGGGTCCTGAGGGGTGATCACTCTCGCAATACTCAGAAAGTTACTCCTGGCTCTACATTCAAGAGTACTCTTGGCAGTGCCCAGGGAAGTTACATGCCAAGGGTTGAGCCTAGGTTGGTGATGCACAAACCAGCACCCATCCCTGGTGCTGTAGCTCAGACCCCTCTTTCCCAGTTTTCTCTAGATAAATTGGTTTCCCAGCTCTATTGCTGAAGAAAGTGCCTATCTCCGTTTATTGCTTTTGGTTCTTTTGTTATAAATTAACTGTCAGTATGCTGAGGTTATTTCTGTGATCTGTTTACATATAATCAAATTAGTTTAGCTTCGCTAAGGCTTGGGCTTAATCTTTAATTACTTTACTAATTATAAATGAATATGACTTTAATGTAGTGTTACCCAAAGTGCCCATTAATTTCCATTAAATTGTCTATTCTTGTGGGTTAACCCTCAGTTTTGAAGAACCTTTAGAAATTATTTATTTTACCTTGTTTGTGAAAGAAAGGCTGTGATATGGGTTTGTTACTTAGTGCTCAGTATTCTCACTATCTGTGATTCTTGCTGTGTGATTGCAGTGGGCTGTTTTGTTGATTTGTGGCTGTCAAGGGTGTTATTGAATATTGTTTTGTAGTAAGTGGTAAAAATGTGTTCAGCTGGAAAGAGACATTTCCTCATCCAGGTTCAATTTGCGGCTTTTGCCAAAAATTCAGGACTCATCTATTTCAATTATACCAGATCTCTTTCTTGTGGCCTAATTATTTAATATATTCATCTTAGCTTTATTTTTGGTGCCTCTAATATCATTCAGATTATGTCATGATTTAACAATCTGGGCGGTGATAACATGCATTACACACTATTAGTCTGATCTATCCCACCTGCTTGAAAAGAGTAGTTTTTCAACATATCCTTTTTAAAACCTCTTCTTCCAAAAGCCATCTTCCCATTTATGATTTTGCCTCAGCCTGTTTTCTAACTCATAACTCCCAACTAGTGTGTTGGTACTGTCTTTCATCTAACCCTCACCTCTCTTTTTCTTTACATATTTTACACCTATGTTTTCCTTGGAATGTCTTAAGACTCACAGGAAGCCATGTGTGGTCCCTGGTTGAGAAACACCACTGTAAATCACTGATCTTCAGTTCGGTTAGCGAAGGCCAGAGAACCTTAGTCTGTTTAGTGTTCAGGTGACTTTGCTAAGAATACTAATCACTTTGCAGTTTACTTTTATAAAAGTTCATCATCTGCTGACTTCTTGGAATATAAACTATTACTTCCCATTTTACCACCAGTACATGATAATTTACATCTTTCCTTTTCTTTGCTTCAGCCTTAGTGATATCGATGTCAAAACAAAGGCAGCAGAAGCAAAAACAGCTAACATTGCTAAATTGAAAAAACTAAAAAACAAGAAACCATCAATCACATGACAGGGAAACCTGCTAAGTGAAATGTTTGTAGATGATAGAAATAAAGGGGCTGAGCGTTTAGGAAATAAAGAACTGATACTAGTCAGTAACCAAAAAAAATTTTAAAATGTGCAAGAGGATCTGAATATACATTTTCCTACAGAAAATTCAGTTGAGCAACAGATCCACAAAATAGAAATCAGCTTAGACTGAATTATTGAAATCTGAGTGATGTCTCCATACATATTAAGTGGCGTATTAGAAAAAAGGCATTACATTACAAGTGTTGGCAAGGGTATGCAGAAAAGGGGGCACTTTCAAATGCATTGATGGTAGTAATGTAAATGTAATTATTCTCCCATTATGGAAAAAGTATGAGTAGAAGGCTCCACAAATTTTACATAATTTTTTGCTGCTACCTGCGTTATATCCGGCAACACATGGGGGGTTATTCCTGAAACACTTTCGCTCAGGAATTTTTTCCTGGCCTGTGCTTGGGTGACCATATGTAGAGATGCCTGGGATTGAACCTGGGTTAGCATTTGCATGCAAGGCAAGCGCCCTATCCGGCTGTGCTAATTGCTCAACCCCACCACAAAAAAATATTTTTAAATTTTTTATTTTTACAATTACAAAGATATACAATTAAAAGTTCATATTTGGGTTTGGTCATACAGTGTTCTAGCACCCATCCCTCCACCAGTGCCCATCTCCCACCACCAATGTCCCCTGTTCCCTCTTCGTCCCCCAGCCTCCTACTTTGTAGGTTCTTCCATTTCTTTCCCTTTCTCTCTCTTTCTCTATTCCTTCCCTTGAGACTATAGATTACAGTATTAAAAAGGTTGTGTGTTGTATCTTTTTGCCTCTATTTTAGTGACCAGTTCTAGGTTGTATTAGTAACCTCGACAATTGTTGCCCTTTTACTGTTCCATTTTTCTGTCTTATCTAAACTCTGGCTCCCACACGTTTGATAATTTCCACCTTTGATAAGGCCTCTGTTCTGGTTTCACTTGACCTTGGATAGTAGGTATCATAATATGTACATACGATATTTATATTCACATAAATAAATGCTGATCATTCTGTATCTGACTCTCTCTCTTCTGTCTAATTTCACTAAACACAATCTTCACATGTCATTCCATTTAACGACCAGATTATAACTTCATTTTCCTAACAGCTATT
>JAJIBD010029048.1:0-10974 GCA_021461705.1 Cryptotis parvus
AGGTCCACTTTTCACACTGTCTACTCGTGAGCTCACCACAGCCAGTGGATGGAACATCTACAGCTTCCACAGTGACCCCAACTGTGAGTCACTGGGGCACCAACATAACGAGTGAAAAACCAGCCTGTGTGTGTCCGAGAACCCTGAGAAGAAGCCAGCAAGTCCCCAGACAGGAGGGGCCAGCAAGGATTTTTACTGCACGGGCGGCCGCCGGGGGTCTTCCATGGAGAGGTGACAGCTCTGGCTAAGCGGCACTAACTGGCTGACAATGGCATCCACAGAGCTCTGTTTACTGCGGGACTGACTGTGTTTGGAAGGAAAGAAGGGAGTGTTAATACGCCTTAAGAGTTTTGGATTTTCTCTCTTGTCCTAATTATCAATTCTACAAGAGGAAGCAAGTATATTTAAACACGTGGTTTTACCAATGCATAAAGAGAAAGACAGAGAGATAGACAGAGAGAGATAGAGACACAGAGAGAGAAAGAGAGAGAGCGAGCTGGCATAGAGGCAAGTTGTGGGGAGTGGGTGGAGGAAACGGTGCCCACTGGTGTTGGGAAATGTGCACTGGTGGAGGGATGGGTGCTGGAACACAGTATGACTGAAACCCAATCATGAACAGCTTTGTAATGGTCTATTGCATGGTGATTCTATAAAAAATAAATAAATAAATGTGATTTAAAAAAATAATATGAGGTCGGAGCAATAGTCCAGCGGGTAGGGCGTTTTGCTTTGCACGCGCCAGCCTATGCCGGCCTGGGTCTCGATCCCCGGCATCCCCTTATGGTCCCCCGAGCACCACCGGGAATAATTCGGAGCAAAGAGCCAGGAGTAACCCCTGAGCATTGCCGGTGTGACCCCAAAAGCAAAATAATTAATAATAATAATAATAATAATAATAATAATAATTTATGTAGAGACCAGAGAGATAGTGGGCAGGGATGGTACTTGCCTTGCCTGAAGCCAAAGGGGGTTCAATCCTTGGCACCCCATAGGATCCCCAATGCCACCAGGAGCTATCACACCAATGGGTGTACCCCCAAAGAAAAATATCAAAAACTGAGGTAAGGGCTGGATAAATAGTACTGGAAGTAAGATACTTGCTTTTCATGTGGTTCACAACAGTACCATCCCCAGCACCAGGGGTCACCTGAGCACAGAGCCAGGAGTAGTCCCTGAGCACTACCGGATGTGGTTCCAAATCCCCAGAAAAAATGAAATAAATAAAAATAATTGATGTGAAAACCAAGGCCCATTTTTTTAATTTTTTATTTGTTTGCTTGTTTTTTGGCCTTATAGGCTACAACTGGCAATGCTCAGGGGTTACTCATGGCCGTGTGTTGCAGGACCCCTAAGGGCCGCTGCATCTGCTCTGGATTGCCTCCCGAAAATCACTCCGTAGATAAGGGGGTAGTCTAAATGTGGCAGTTTATCTGACCATGTATGCTGTACTAGCTGGTATAAATATTCCTCCCATGCTATCACAATCATCGTGGGACTAGCTAGATCTTACCAGCATATTAGCCTGGCCACGTAAGGACACCTAGGTAATTAGACCAGAGAGAAATGCTGTTTGCTTCCAAACAAACAAGCATGGCTCCCTGATAAAATATAAAACTACAATGAAGTAGAGGAGACTTGTGAAGGCTTGGAGAAATATTTAACTGGCATTGGTGTTGATCTTTGGTACAGTGACCTGCCATCTCAGAAACCCCCTTCTCTACATTTCAAAGGCATTCCGCTCAAAACATTAGCACAGTAAAGGCCCTAGGTGAGATGCAGGGAGGGACTACCAGAGGGCATTGGACCCTCCCTGCTTCCCATAACAATGGGAGGAAGGTCTGAGTTGCTGGGGGTATAAACTAGCCGGTTCCCGCCTCCCAGGCTTCTTCTTCCCGGTGGGATCTCGCCTTGTGAGCGTTTATTCCCTTGGAAGTTTCACACGTGGTGGTCGCCATCTTGGCCTACACGTGGCTGGGGCTTCTAGCCTGGAATCCTAAGCATCGGGTTTTTCCTTTTGCTGATTTGTATGCCTGAACCTGTGATAAGTAAAGCTTTTTAAAACCTCATCGGATTCCTGAGGTGTTCATCCATTCCTCGCCGGCTTCGGAGGTAGAAGGAACTTCGCTTCCCGGCACTGTCGGGGACCCCGGCGGAGCGCCCCGACAGCTGTGCACTGAGGAATTACTCCTGGCAGTGCTTGGGAGACCAAATGGGATGTTGGGGATCAAGCCCGGTCAGCTGCATGCAAGGTAAACGCCCCTTCCCGCTGTACTATTGCTTTGGCCCCAAAGCCCATTTTTTTTAAAAAATAGTCTTTTACATCATGAAGAATTTAAGGAAGGACTAGAGAGATAGTACAGAGAATACGGTAGAGCTGACCCGCTCATTCTCAGGCAGCACATCTGGCCCCCTGAGCACCGCCAGGAGTAACTCCAGAACACAGTTGGTGGGGGCTCAAACCCAACCCAATAATCTGATGAAAGCAAAGACACAAGTGGAGAAATTTACTTTCTCACATTTCCCTTATGTTATATCGTAATTCTCAATGCTTATTATGTTTCAGTATTTTTCATCAAACTCTTTTATAAAACTCTTTTAAAATTTTTAATTATTAGATCAGAATGATGTCACAAGACCTAAAACTTTTCTTAATATGGGCTTTACTTTTGTTTTAAGGGGGATTATTTTCCAAGCAGTGCTCAAGGGGTCCAAACATTCCTGACCATTATCCAGCCTGGCTGTGCAGGTCAAAGGGTTCCGCATTGGAGGATGAAGCACTGCCCAGAATGGCGATTGCCATAGCCACCAGGGCTGTACCAGGTGGCACTGGGTACAGGGAGGCAGAAGGTATGGGCACAGGGCCAGGTGTCCACTCCAGCCAACCCCTTTGCACTACCCTCTGAGCTCTGTTAACAGTTTTGTTCTAGTTTAGGAGGAAAGAGTTCCCACTAGTTGTGCTTTCCACAGTCCCAGACTAGATTCATTTTATCAGCTGTGCCCTTAGCCCGTTGTAGTTTAGACTTTATAATGTTTCATCATGGTGCACCATTATCACCCGAGTCAAAGTCAGGAACGCTCACCCTTATATTGATGGGCTTATATCTTTACAAACTCTTTCCTATAGTCGAAGATAGTTTTATAATTCTGAAAATAACCCAAAACATCACTTTTACAAAGGAAGTTAAGGAGAGATAAATATATTCAAGAGATCAAAACATATTCCTTTTAATAAATGTTCTATCTCCTGTTTCTAATTTTTAAAAAATATCAAAGACTCACGAGCTATCCTATAAATAAAAATTTTCCTTGCTCATTTTATTTGATAAATTAAGCCTAAGATGCTAGACTGTACCAATTGTACTAATAAGGGTGATTACAGTGAAGGGGTGGTACTGGGATTAACTATTTTAGAAGACATAAGTTCCAAGAACTTCATTTCCACTTGTCTAAACCTATTGCGAATTACTACACTGCACGCCCACTACCAAAATAATTTGGTCATTTAGTGCAACTCATCTCGTGCTGTAAAGCATTGACCAGATCCAAGAAATTAAACAACAGCAATCAAAGGACTCAAGGTTCAAAAAATATGTTCATTCTTAAATCAATTTTTAGTTCCTAATCAACAATAATACTTACATTCTCAAAGGATTAACGATTTCTGTCCTCAGTAACTCTTGAGTTTCACTGTAATATTCTACATCATTCTTTTTCTTTGGGTCAAGTAGAACAGTGTCAAAAACAGAACTAAAAAGCAAAACAAGCTGCAAAACAAACAAAAATTTATTTTGGGGAGGGACAGGGGCACCATCCGGTCAGTTTGGTATATGGAAGACAAATTGCCAATAGGAACTTTTCTTGGAAAATCCAACAAATATTACTCTCGGCTCTGAAAGGCTTGTTTTTGCCAATACACCTGTGAGAGTGAAAGCGTACTCTGTCCTAGGTAGGTAACCATACTATTTGTTACCTATTTGTTGAGATTTGATACTATTTGTTGAGAAAAGATACTGCAGAGAAAAGTAAGTCTGTGTAACCAATAAACACACAAAGCAATGTGTTTCCTAAACAAAGACTACCCATGACCCCTGTGAAACAGAGCCCCTGGTTCATTCAGGGTCTACTGGTCCTTCCAGTTTAAGGAAAATACTAACAACTAGCAGGCCGAAGATTGAGAGTGCTAAAGGATAAAAAATATTACCAGTATATGAAGAAAACGTCGTTGCACAAGTGAAAAGATTCTTTGCGGATCTGAGTTAAACTACAAATAGACAGCAGAGGGGGAGGCTCGGAAACCACCGCCCCCAGGCAACCATGCTGCCCTCTCTTCCACAGGCACACATGGAACTTTCAGTCCATGTCGAGGGCTCCATGCGAGTGATCAGCACTGCAAAACCAGCTGATATGGAAGACAAATTTTGGCCAACAGAAACTTTTATTGGGAACTCCAACAAATATTATTATTGTCGCTCTGTAAGGCCTGTTTTGTCAATAAATCTGCAGGACTGAAAGCGTTCTGTCCCATTCTCCCTCAAAATGGGTATGTCAATCTTCTCCTGACTTAAAGCATCCTAAATGCCATTAACTTGCTCATTTTTTCTGACATGGCTCGATCAGAGAGTGCTGGGTGCCCTTAGTGTACTTGGCTCAGTCTTCAGCATGTGCAATGTCTTGCCATGTTAAGCTACTCCCCTGTGGGATGACCACATTTTTTGGGTAACCAAGTTTCTACTAAAAGCAATCCTTTAATCCACACACCGGCCTGAGGCTGACTAAACCGTTATTTTGAGTGCACAAAGATACTTCCTCTCCTCCATCACAGATTTCCCAGATGGACTCAAGAGTTCTCCACACTGGAACACCACATCACCCTCCCTGTGCCTCCGGTTCCAGCGGCTGTTTTATACAGTCACATAAATTCTTGTTTAATAGAATTCATAATTCCAGGTGTACCAGGAATGTGAATCTCCTCTCTCCTGCCCTAGTGTCCCTCCTACCCCCACCCCCGCCCCCGCATGGGTCTATTCAGTCAGCAGAAACTTCTTTTGCACAGACAGAGGTCCTGGCTCCGTGGACAGTCCCTTTCATTTAAACTTACCAGAATAAGGTTGAGTCTAAGTAACAAGAATTGTAATGACCCTGGATGCCTTTCTTCTTTCCAATCATTATCTCTAATCCTTCTTTTTCCATTTTTGGTGGAGTATTTTCTTCTACTACTTCACTTAAGTAGCCTCCAAATGCTGAAAAAGATAAACATGAATGTAAAAATTAATTATTTTCAGTTATTATATATTATTATCATATATATGTGTGTATCTGTCTGTTCACCTCAAAAACACTTCTGTATGTAATGCAAAAATGTTTCTCAAAACTAAATTAAAGATAGGTTTGTTTCACTCTCAATCTTACTTCTTCCATATTTAAAAAAATCACTTTAGACTATTAAGTAATGAATAAAAAAGCCATATATCAAGTAAGAATATTTTGGTTCCCTCGAGCCAGAGAGGTGCGCAGGCACTTGCCTTGATCACGCTGGCTTAGGCTCAATCCCCAGCACTACATATGTATGGCACCCCAAGCACTGCCAGGACTGATCCCTGAGCTACCGTAAGCAGACCTGAGCAAGCCAGGTGTGGACCCCAAAACAGTTTAGTTTTCAAAAATGAAATAAAATATTTTGGTCTTTACCATTTTACTATTTGTCTGAAGATGTTTCATTTTTATGTTGGAAAAGGAAACAAAAAAAAAATCCCAAAGGACTATTTCCGGTGCAGTAAGAAATGTTCTCGCCTGGAGGTCCCATTTACCCAGTGAATACTCCAGCCCTTCCCTTCTGGGATCCCAAACCAGAAAGGACTGGCAGCAGGAAACTTCCACGCTGCTGCCAGAGACCAATTACAGCATGTCCGCCACCAAATAACCCAGACCCGCGTTTGGCAATCAGACTGAGATGTACCCACTGCTGGAACTTCCTAATCCGCCTGGACATGACAGAGGGGAGCACATCTCAATTTCCAACTGTGGCCTAGTTAAAAAAAGTCAACGTGTGTAACCAACGGGAAGAGACAAAAATAGACTCTGCAATTTTTCACTTTTTAAAATCTCACTTCCTGACTAGAGATCTTTCTTTCTTTTCTTTTTTAAGTTCTTGTACCCCAAAAAATTGATCATACTATCGAAAAGCTTGATGGGCGCCGCCCGGCAGCGCATATAAAAAAGCTTGATGGTGTATCTTGGCAAGAAATTAACTTAAACCTCGTCTACTTTGCCCTTACTAGATGTAAAAAGTAGCATGAGGTGAGCCCAGATACTCCCATGGCAAATAAAGGAAAGGCACGCAGGTACCTAAAGAGTTGCAGCGTTCGATCTGATTGGGACCGGCTGAAGGGACGCCAAACCTCGAGTCCGGCCTGCAGCTCTTCAGTTTAACGAACGCGGGCTTCTTCAGGGCACAGGTGAAGTAGCGAATGCCTCGGGAGGTCCGTCCGTACAGCCGGCGCATTCGTCTTCCTGGAAAGGAAACGCTTTCATAGACATTCTCTTATATCTTGCAAAGAGTGCACAGAGGACTACGGTTTCTAAGAAGTCGCTGGCGTGGACTCTTTTCTCAGAATCCTCCTTCCTGCCCGGAATTCCAGGAGGAAATGAGGCTGGCCAGTTGGATCTTGGAGCCCACAACTAATAACTGAAGAAAAATATTTCCTAGTTCAACAGGAAGGCTCCTTCAATGTGCTCCTTTAAGAAGATGTGAAAGAACTTCCTGGTTCAATGGAATTTCCTCACACTGTTTCCCCCACATTAAACTGGGGAAGCAATTTAACAGTCTCTCATCCCTTACAAATAGCATTTAACATCATGTAGACAAAAAAAAATTAAATAAAGATTTCTGAAAAAGCCAAATGTGTTCAAACTCATCACTCGATTATGAAATGCCAAACAATAGTTTTCCCTTTAATCTCCAAAGGGAGGTGGAGAGAAAAAAAAACTTTCCTTCTTCCAGACATTTTAAACCTTTTAAAGGCATTTAAAGCCAATGATATAAATGCTGAAACAAAGTAGTATTGCGAAGCTGAGAAAAAAGGAAAGCTGCTAACAGATTTGTTTTCCTTGTTGTATTCTCTGTTCATTATAATGAGCCCAGATATTAGCCTAAAAAATCTATTTTCATTCCTTGAACACAACAATTCACCAATGTCATAAATACAAAAATCAGATGCTCAATGTGGTATGAAAAATTTTCTCCAGTGGTGGTTTCATGACAAATATAAATAACTCATCACAAAGCATGCAGAAGGGGAAAAAGAAATCTTTCCAAACCTCAAGAGAAGGAGAGCTATAAATCTCAGGTCAGATTCAATTACCAGTTCCAGTCCGCTAGTACTTCATTGAGTCCTGGGTGGCTGACCGATCCAACGACGACCCCAGAGAGAAGGGGGTTGTCCTCTCACTAACTGAAGAGCCCACTCCAGCCCCATGTGCTGCTACCAGAGGACATGGCCAATGAAGGGCTCTCCTGGACAGGCGTACTGTTCAGCTCTCCCATCACAGACTGCACCGACAGAGAGATGACAGGCCATTACTCCCATTGGTGTTGGGCATCTTGGTCAAACTGAAGGGCAGAGAGAGAAATCTGTTCTCACTGGATAATGAGTTCAAAGAGGAGGCTGGGGTGGTGCAAGCGTGTCCAAACTCTGGAGATAACTCTGTTAGCTTAATTTTGCAGGATGTTCAGGCAATCTACAAGAAATTAGTCTTCATTAGAGAAATGTATTCAAGAATACTCGTAGACTCCACAGTTTCAAAACACTAGCACACGCTCAGTGACGTGTCACCTTGACCACTCGTGGGATCCCCTATAGTCATCACGATCTTAGTATGTTCAACAGAGCGCCTTTCACCTCCCCCCCACCTCCAAATATTTTCCCACATTAAATTACTCAAAACAAAAAGATATTATATATATACATATATATAATGCCACTGATAACATCGCAGATATTTTATATGCTTTCTCTAAAATAGAATTACGAGAAAAATAGTACATAAAGATGTCAAAAAACAATTAAGGATGATGCTTCTAAAATAACTCATGAGTCAAAGAAGAAATCAGTAAAATTTTAAATAATGAAAGGGAGAGGAAGAAAGAACAATTATATAAAGTATAATAATATAATAAGCAAGTATTATAAAGTAATACTTATAAAGGAAATGTACAGATGTATACCTTATTTTAGAAAAAAATGATTATTTACAAACTCACATACAATTTAGTTAGAACACAATAATCCCTGAAAATGTAGAGAGAAAAGAATAAGCAAAAATATATATAAATTAATTGAAAAAAAAAACAACAAATAACAAATACAATCAACATTGAAATTTTCCTTAAAACAAATCTGCCAAGACTTCTGCCAGAAAGGCACCGGCAGAGAGTGGGGAAAGAACTTCATTAGCTATGGGCAGAGCTGAGGACAGTTTATCTACTCTGCTTTAAAAAGTGCAACTGTACTCTCTCTCCTCTACTCTACACAAAAATAATTTCTAGTGGTCTAAAGAGATGTAAATAGAAAAAGTGTAAACTTTTATGAATTTCTTAACACTGAGAGGTAGAGAAAAATTTTATAATTAAAAAAGTTTCTTAATATTTAGGTAGATAAAAGTTTACACACATAAATATAAAAACCAGGCCGGAGTGATAGCCCAGCGTGGTAGGGCGCTGCCTTTGCACGCGGCCGGCCCAGCCGCCCGGGTTCGATCCCCGGTATCCCATATGGTCCCCCCAAGCACCCCAGGAGTACTCCTGAGTGCAGAGCCAGGAGAAACCCCTGAGCATTGCCCGGGTGACCCAAAAAGCAAAAAAAAAAAAAAAAAAAAAAATATATATATATATATATATATGTAAACCATAGGTGAAAAAGACTCCATGCAATTATGATCGGATTAAAATTGAGAGCTACTTGGCCATTTGAGGCATGATTGTCCAAATGAAAAATGAGTTGCAAAGAAAGAGAAAATATAATACACACAGCTCGACAAATGATAAGAATCAGGAAGGTCTATCAACTATCAAGAAAATATCCTGCCCCCTAAAAAAATCCAGATAAATAATGGACTTGAAAAGGCGATTTACACAATCAACTCAACTGACCAACGATAAAAACCAATTAAGAAGATTCCTTATTCTCGTTAGTAAAGGGTTAAAGAAAACAACAATGATCATATAGTTAGAATTTCAGGAAGTTGGGGCCTCTCACTATTAGCTAAGAATGAAAAGAAGTTTTATAAAGCCTAAAAATGCCAACTGCAGTATAAATTGAATTGGGGTAACAGTTTGGCATGATTTAGCAAAGGAAAGCAGTGTTTATTCTCTGATCCAGAAACTCCACTCAGCTGTGTATCATATATCTCACACGTAAGCAATAATAATAAAAAAAGCAAATTTAACAACAGTGGTGGGGAACAATTCACTGATGGTTGACTGGACGATCTCTTACAGGTTGTCGTGATATATTTTACAACAATAAAACAGAATGCTATATGGAGGTGAAACACATACCTTGCATTCATGAGACTGCAAGTCTATCCTGGAACTTTATGATCCCTAGTACCGTGGAGAACAGCCCTGGTGCCCCCTCCCAAGCACCACCAGGTGTGGCCTAGTGGCTTCACACACGCTCATGGCAGGCCTGCTGGACCAAGTACTCAGAAGATAGCCTCTCGGCTGCCAAGTACTGACCAAGATGGAACTGGCCTCCTTTGTATATAAAAACTCAAGAATATGCAGAACTATGTGTTATTCAGATATAAAACTTAAGATGTCAGGAAACCAAGAGGATGATAAAATACTAAAGATGAAGTATAGCTCAGAGAAAAGAGTTACAGGAACGGACACTAAAGCAAAAGGCATTGAGGAGGACTGAAAGGAATGATAATATTCTTTTCCTTCCAGGTGAATGGGACTACCTGGGTATTCACTCTGCTTTAACTTTATTGATTTTTCCAACCTTTATCATTTGGGATTTTTAGTCAGAGAGTTCAACTATGATGGCAGTTAAGTTACTCTTTTCTTTCCAAACCCACAGTTACCCAATCCCGATACCCAGATGCATAAAGCAAGTTCTTGTTGGTTTTATCTCCTTAAAATATATCTATTAAACGTGATCCGGGCTTTCTTAACCTCTAGCATAATTTCCATCATCTATCAGCTTTTTACTCTGACCTGTTCTGTCAATACCTCTACAATTTATTCAATGAGGTCCAGTTAAATAATCTACATACTCTTTTCTCATTCCTGTTCAATAATGTTTATAGGCTGGGGAGGGTAAGTGATAGAAAGATTGCTCAATAAACTGGGAACATTCTTGCACCGTGGGATGCCCAAGTCAATCAGAACCCCCATGGTCTCCCCATGGTCAAAGTGTAACCCCAGAGCAGAGACGGGTCTTTGAACACCACTAGGTGGCTGGGGCGGAGGACCCAGGGGCAATAAAATTGTTCATTCACTTCTCGGAATTCTCAGTACAGACAATTATTTTTTTCTTTGGGACCACAACCAACGAGACTAAGGGGTTACTCCTGGCTCTGCACTCGTGAATTACTCCCAGGTGCTCAGGGAAGCTGGGGACGAACCCGGCCGCAGCGCAGTAAGGCAAACGTGTTCCCACTGTGCTATCACTCCGCCCCACACTAAATTTCTAACTGAGATCTCACGGTGGGTCCTTGGTAATCAAGCTTCCAACTTACCTAATCAACCTCTGTCACAGACTGCCCTCCCTTGGAACTACGTTGCGTTCATTCTTGCCAACTTCCTGTTCCTCAAATGCACTTTCTCAGCTCGAGCGTTTATCCTTACTGTTTCCCTCTCTTGCCTGGACCGGCCTATCTGGGAAGATCCTGCTACTTGGCCTTCTTTGGCACACATGTCCACTCAGATCAACCAGATCTCAATACATATACTTTCTTCCAAAGAACCTT